>CAWUFW010008620.1:600000-867791 GCA_963921515.1 Calotriton arnoldi
TTCTGCCCTTTTCTTTTAACGCACAGCAGGAAGGCTTGCTGCGCTGCCATGTGTCAAAATATTGTAAATGAGGGCCTAAATGTTTTGAGGAAGAAATGTATATAACAGATTCTAGCTACCTCTGCCTCTCCCACACACTGCCTCCTTTATGACACTTGGTCAAGCCACTGTAGTTATGCGATTTTGTGGCTGTGGTGTTTCCACATAATTATAGATTTCTTGCATTTGCTACATAATATGCAGATATTAACCATTTTTTTATTTTACTGTAAATTTTACTGTAAACGCAGTGACACACTTTGCCACACAGTGGGAGGCTCTTCAATGGAGGCCAACTTACTGTTGCTTATTGCTGTATTTCAGTGACAAACTGGTGCTAACGAGGTGAAACCGTTGCACAAACAGTGTTACCATGTATAAAAATGACAAGATAATGGAGTAATAATATCACAAAATGCGCCGCATTATGCTGTATAATTTGCCTTTTCTTGCTGCATCATTTAGTTAACCCTGCCCCATAATTTGTTCCTTCCCTGCCACACAGTTCCAGTAGCCCAGCTTTCAGTGTATACTCACATTTGGACAGGCTGATAGTTATCACTGCTGCCCCGCTTCCCTGTTTCAGACATTCCTCCTTCTTCTCATATGCTTTTGTGTGTGGTCTGTTTGCCCATAGATATAGTTAGAGAAAATCAGTAGACAGAATGAGAACAATCGGGGAATCATTTCCAATGTCTGTTGCAGATTTAGGCTGCCCTTTTGAAGAAGCAAATGTTTTTCATATAATTTGGTGAGCAAATAAAGGAGTTGGAGAAGATATGTCAAGGAATATTGTAAGTCCACGTGAGTCCTCAGACTTTGATCCGATTAGTGGGCTCCAGCAATTCCAAGGAACTCATCAGCATCATCCAGGAATTCACCAACCCCCGCAGCGAAGCCACAGACATCACCCCGTCCCAAGACCTCTGCGATAAGCTTGGAACCTACTTCCACCTCAAGATCAAAAAGCTCTACGAACTTCGTCGACCATCCACCAGACGCCTCAGCCGGCCCGCCCCCCAGACACACCAGCCAGCCCACCATCTCCACCTGGACGGCAATCACGGCCGAAGACACCGCCTCAACCATGAAAGGCATCCACTCAGGGGCCCCCACCGACCCCTGCCCTCCACACATCACAGAGCCGCCACCTCCATCGCACCCGAACTACAGCGCACCATTAACACCACCTTCAAAACAGGCCCCTTCCCAGACGACTGGAAACTCGCGGAGGTCAGGCCCTTGCTTAAGAAGCCCTCAGCTGACCCCACGGACCTCAAGAACTACCGGCCCATCACGCTCCTCCCCTTCGCAGCCAAAGTTGCGGAGAAAACAGTCAACAGGGAACTGACAAGATTCATCGAAGACAACGCCGTCCTCGACCCGTCCCAATCTGGATTCTGAAGCAACCACAGCACAGAGACTGCCCTACTCGCCACCACAGACGACATCCGCACCCTACTGGACCAAGGCCACTCCGCAGCCCTGATCCTACTCGACCTATCAGCAGCCTTCAACACTGTCTCCCACCGCACACTCGTCACCAGACTACACGACGCCGGCATAAAAGGAACCGCCCTTGACTGGATCCGATCATTCCTCACCGGAAGAAGCCAAAGGATCAGACTGCCACCCTTCCTCTCCGATCCCACGGAAATCACCTGCAGAGTCCCACAGGGGTCATCACTAAGCCCGACCCTCTGCAACTTCTACATGGCCCCCCTCGTCACCATCATCCGACAACATAGCCTCAACATCGTCTCCTACGCTGATGACACCCAGCTCATCCTCTCCCTCACCAAAGACCCCACCACCGCCAGACTCAACTTTCAGAAAGGAATGCAGGACGTCGCAGTCTGGATGACCAACAGCTGCCTAAAGCTTAATGCCGAGAAGACAGAAGTCCTCGTCCTCGGAACCACCCCTTCAGCATGGGACAACACCTGGTGGCCCACCGCCCTCGGCAGCCCACGACCCCCTTGGACCACGCCAGAAACCTCGGCATCATACTCGACTCATCCCTCACCATGAACCGACAGGTCTACGCCGTCGCCTCCAGCTGTTTCAACACACTCTGCATCCTCCGTAAGATGTTCAAATGGATCCCCCCCGAGTCAAGGAAGACAGTCACCCACATACTCATCACCAGCAGACTGGACTATGGAAACGCACTCTACGCCAGCATAAACAAGTTCCTACTCCGCAAAGTCCAGACAATACAGAACACCGCTGCCAGACTCATCCTCGGCATCCCTCGGCACAAGCACATCAGCCAACACCTACAAAAGCTCCACCGGCTCCCTGTGGAGAAAAGAGTCACTTTCAAAATCCTCACCCACGCCTACAAATGCCTACACAACACCAGACCCAAATACCTCAACGACAGAATCACCTTCCACGTAATCAAAAGAAACCTCCGATCAGCCAACCTCGCACTGGCCGAAAACCCGCGCATCCACAGAGCCAGAGCAGGCGGAAGATCCTTCTCTTACATCGCGGCCAACAACTGGAACGAGCCCCCGGCAGACATCAGGCGCGCCCCCTCCCTGAACACCTTCAGGAAGACTCTCAAGACCTGGCTCTTCGGCTAAGCAGATCTGCCACCCCCCCTTCCCCCCCCAGCGCCTTGAGACACTCACGGGTAAGTAGCGGGCTTACAATTCCCTTAATGATTGATTGATTGGGCTGATCAATATAGTACCAGCTATATCTCATGTAATTGATCATACATTCAGAATCACTTGCTGCTTCAACAAAGTCTCTGTAATAGAAAACTGTGTGGTAAATTTAGGCCACAGAGGTAGAGGGATCACAATACCACAGTCAAAATATCGGGATGCAACAATATTGCATTAACAGCATCCACTACCACTTTACAGTCAAGGGGCATAAATGTGGAGTAAATCTATATTTTCCTATATATACTAGATATTGTGGATACAATACTTGCTTCTGTGGATATTTCTATTCTATTCTCAGATTTATGGAGTGCATGGCTACCCACAAGGGCCTCCCAGCGGTAGCTAAACACATGACATGTATCCTGCAGAAGCTATTCAGACAGTCTAGTCTTTAGTGGTTTCCTAAATTTCAGTTCTGATTCGGTTTGTCTCATATGCAGCGGGAGAGAGTTCCAAAGCCACAGGGTGCTTTGAGCAAAAGAGCGACCTTCGGCTCTGGCTCTCTTATTTCGACTGGGAGACAGACCAGGCATGCAGCACTTTCTCTATGTTGACAATGTGACTGTCAGAGCTCGTTCAGGTGACCACAGGGCAGATAGGGCTAATGGTCCCCAACTGTGGTAGTTGAGGTCACTTGACACAGGTCCTGGGGTCTCTTCTACTATGGCTCTGCAAACTGGCCAAAGTACAGCCCTTTTCACACTTGACCCTCACAGTAGTGAGGGTTAACTGTCCAACGATTCGTAGGTAGCGAGTGTGGGGGACAAGAATGAAGTATTGTCAAAGACTAGTGCTTATTCTTAATTAAAAGACAGTGATTTAATCTTACAACAATAATAATACTACATGGCTCATTAGGAATGTAATTGCAGAGTTGTTGTTTCAGTTGAGCTCCAGTAAGGCGCTATCCCTCTATTCTGGTGTTCGCCCTTCCTGCTATAGCAGAGAACATGATTGATTAACCACAGGTGCAGATTAATTCAAATGCCTCACTGATAAAATGAATAACTCAAGTCAGTGTCTTGTGTTTACTTGGTAAAAGTACTAAATCCATGCTTCAAACTAATCTGTGCATTCTAGTCTCACGTTCCGCTTCCAGGCTAAGCCCTGTTTTTTCCTACTGGTTAGCTTTGCAGCTATAGCAGTGTGGTGAGTGTGGTAAAGGTACCCAGTCTCCCAATGGCTGCTTCTCTTCAGCTGGGGCCATGGCAGCAGCCTCAGATTGGAACAGGGATCACTGGATGATGTTGACGTGGCAGGCCTGTTCAGCAGTACTCCTCTTCAGCTGGAACAACTTATTTGACGACTAGGTGCAGACAGGTACTGAGGTACAGCAGTGATTCAGCTCCTTTCCCTGATGTCAGCAGCTGCAGTACCAGTCTTGAGGTCTCATGAGAGATTGCCCAACAATGTAGTGATGCTTGTGCTTGCCAAAGCTTAAGCAAGGTTCACATGGGAACTGTTCAGAGAGGCCAGGGGATCCCCTCACAGGATAAGTCACTCCTGGCTTCACTTTCTGTGGTAGTCAACATTCTCTGGATTCTCCCCTCACTGGGAAAAGAATGGGCTTCTCCTCTTTGCCAGAATCTTCTCCTGCAGTGTCAGTCACACTCCTTCATCAGCAGGTAGACAGGCTTCTAGGCATTCGTTTTAGGCAGATCCTCAGCTCCTCTAACAGAAACTGTAGACCTTAGGTGACGTGCCCTCCTTTCTACAAGACTGGCTGTCAGACAGACACCATCACTGGTCCCACAGCAGCTCTTCGGGTATGTTGCACTATGCTCCCTTCCTTGTCCAAGAAAAACTTGGAACTGGAAGCAAGTGAGGTGGTTTGGATTCCACTTATATACTCATTTTCCAGACCGGGGACGAGCATCTACTGTCTGGAGTTTTAGAATTGATTTGGAATGGTACTCTTTCAAATGTCGGTTTTTTAGTGTGTTCCAGACACAGCCTTTATGCAAAGTGATTGCTTTCACAGAAGGTTGCAGTGAAGCTGCCTCTAAGCAGGAGACTCCAAACATGGGTGTAAGGAATTGAGTTAATGGTTGAACGGAATGGAAGCCCCACTCAGGCAACAACTACAATCCTTGTCAGAAGGATTCCTAGATAGCAATGATTTTTTCTTTAATATGTCATTTAAGTCTTTTAATTTCTTATGAGTAACTTGGAATTATAGAGGGTGAACTTTTTCAAGTTGAAGGATATTTTCCATTTTGTGCAATGAAGATGGATAGAGCAAATGTTATAGTACTTTGTTGATGGTGAAGTACATGTAAATGGTGTTAATATGTCTTGGGAAGGTGTTGATATGTGTCCTTTTGCTTTTTGTTTGTTCTGTTTTGCTTATATATGGTACTGTGGGCAGTGTGAGATGCTGAGTAGGGATGGTATTTGATATATTAGGCGTAAATGAATTCTGATACTGTTCTATCTTCTGCTTTATGCGTGATGCACTGTGTTGGAAGCTGATTCATTATGCCATCAGTAAGTATTGGAGGACACACACAGCAACAATAATGTGGTTTCCACGTCCAAGGTGAAGGAGGTGCCTTGTTTTGGAGCAAAAGATCTCCCGCAGTTGCTAGGTGGATATACAAAGCTAGAGTCAGCAGCGAAGCTTACACATAAAAGTACTAAGGTTCAAAGGTTTCTAACGTAAAAATTTCACTTCAGCAATGACTATATTGTCTTACTTGTAAAATGTAATAGGACACACAGAAGGGGTTTTAACATTAAGGGCCAGATGTATGAAGCATTCGTCACAAAATACTAGTCGCAGTATTTTTATAACTAATGTGCTAATTTGCAAATAGACCTATATGCTAATAAGTTGTTTTGCAAAATACTGATTCCTAGTGGGTTGCAATTTGACCTACCTCTTGAATATTAATGAGATAATATGCAAATTGCAAACCACTAGGAATTGCAGCCATCACAGTGATGACGGCTGGCTGAGGTCAGCGGACCACCCTGTTTGTGACTGCATTTAAATAGAGCAATTTGTTTTCTAAATACAACCCCTTTTCCTTATGAAAAGTTTGAGTAACATTTTTTTAAGAGTAGGCATTGGTCCCTGGGCCCAATGCCCGCTCCTAAAAATGTTTTTGTCAGCATTCACAAAGGCGTTGTGGTCGCAAAACATTAATATATCCTGTTCCGATTCTGTATTTGGAAGGGTCGCCCTAAACATTCCCCCCTCCAAAATACTGAATAGGTATTTGGTCGCAAACCCAAATTATGATTCGGTAACATATTATAGAATTGAAATTTCGGTCTTCATACATGAGAAAAAGCTTTTTTGCTATCGCAAATGGCCCAATTCTGTGAATCAGACCTTTTGCAATCGCAAAAACGCTTCAAACATCTGGCCCCTAGTTCCCCATTGCACGTTCTGCAACTACACAGCATAATAAATCGGTGCTGAACCCTTTTATCAAATATTTTATTTATCAGATGATTGAACTCTGTCCCACAGTGCTCAAAGAAAAGTCTGACCTCCCTCTGAGAAGATCACAGGGTGTGTCTTTCCTAGAAACCATTCCATTGAGGGAAAATGTGCTTCAACCTGGTTCAATTGCTTCAGGAACTTTCAAGGATTTGCAGCGGCCGCTGACCACCTTTCAGGGCTTTGCAATATACTCTGGAGATTACGAAGTACTGCTTTGGACATAGACCTGCATGGGTTCCCTGAAGTTGATGCTTATAGAACAAGGAGCTGAGTTTTCTCATGGTTGGAAAGTATTGAGAAGGTCACACATTCTTCATCAAGGATGATCCTCCCTGAGTGAGGAGTCATTCACTCAAAGCTTCCACAGTCCTCTGGTTGCAAAGCATGCCCATTTTAAGGAGCCAAGAACACTTGACGCTATACAGAGAGACAGGCAGTCGCGGCCAGTGCAGGTAAGCGTGGTGGTGTGGTGGAGTGGGGAGGGGGGGGAGAGTCGACAGATGACGGAATAGGTTTTATTTATTTATTTATTTTTAGTGATCCACCATTTTACAGTATGGTGATGTCAGTGGACAGAGACAATTAACAGTACACTTTTGAGAATATTGTCTGAACCATTTCATACGCACAGTAACCATTTTAAACAGTGTTGTGTTTTCTTATTTTCAAGAGTGGCAGGAGTTCACAATCATTTAATGACTATGAATACATCTGGGTGAAACTTTATTCTGCTGGAAAAATTTGTAATATTCTCAAATTTCATGTTTTTCAAAATTTATGAAATTTCTCAGAATGTAGCATTAACTAATTTCAGGTAACTTTTTTTTAAACAAGCATTCACCTCGCATAAAAACGTCTCGTGAGATTCCAATAAAAAGACTGGGCTGTGAAGTTTTGGAAGAAATATGTTCTGCCTCTGATCCGTCCCTTGGTCCATGATGGCTGCAGTGCTGGAGTAGATGTTACATATTTTGGCAAAAAAGAAATAGAATTCCAAGTATGTCTTTCTGTTTGGTGAAGGGGAAGTTTGCTTGGCAGTGTGTGAGAATTATAGGTTTTATATTACAAAGAGTGTCATTAAAAAGGTTTTAGGGGCCCTTAAGGTTGACTACGATGGCATATGTCATTTTCTGATATTTGTCTATCGAGTTTTGAGGTTGTCTTCATCATTGTATTTAACTAAATTATTCTGTATAAAACATGTTTAGTTTAAAAGTTCAATGCAGTAGCTTTCTAGACATTAAAGTTGGGCAATTTAGTGGAGCAAAAGTGTTACTTGCAACTGACTGTTGTTTTAACAGGTTTTCACAAATGTGTTAAGCTTTGTTAAGATGTCAGTAGTGAGTGTGTTTGGCACAGTGAGAGAGTAAAGGCTTTGAAATTGCAGGTTACATTGTTTGCAGGGACTTTGGCTTTGCATCACCTTTGAGTAGCATTTTGCACAAGAACAGATGAGGTGGTGTTCTGAAGATTTTATGCTTGAGAGAAGGGGTTGCGTAGATCTCCTTTATATGGTCAGCGACGGATGAGGCCTAACAATTACAGTGAAGGTAGTGAAGGTGGCTGCAGCGTCATTGTCCAGCCATATTATCCATCTTTGTATTTGTTCTTTTGAAACTAGTTGGAAACAAACAGGAGCTAAACCTAGAAACTGTCCTCATTTTAAAGAAATGACCAAAGCACAAGTCAATTTATGTCACAAAGATATGGTTCATGTTGTCATATATACTGGCATAGTCATCAATGGGCCCTCATTCATAGCTCGATGTTTTTATTAGTAAAGTTATTTGTAATTGTCCAAACATTCGACCTCAGATGAATTTTGAGAAGATTTCTATCAAAAACAAAAATGTTCCTGAAATAAGAATATCTAACATTATCTTGTTTTTGGATAACACGGTGGCTGATACCTTAGAAGACCCATCTGCAAGCTGGAATTATTTAGTGCCAGGATTAAACTTGGGCTCTCAACCCCAGTTTTATGAAATACCTTATTTGACTGATATGTTGTAAGCACAGAACAATCTCACTCACTCCTGAGAATGTTGTGTTAAGTCCCAGCAGAATTAAGGCGCGGAGTACCTTGTTAATCCGTTTTTGCATTGTGTGTTTTTCTGGAGAAGTCGTCCTAGGTTTAGAGCGGCCCATATAGAAAACCATATACATGTGTTTTTCTCATTTGGAATGTGCTGGATTGTGACGTGAACAGAAGTCCTCCAATGTCTTCTGTATCATGGTCTCCCAATTGTCTTAGGGTGAGCACTGGCATTGTTTGAGGAACTCTGTTGTGTAGGAGACTTACCTGAATCTGTCCTGACATGCACCCGTTCCCTTATTCTAAATTAGCATCCTACAGTGAAACGGAAAGTGTCAGGAATTTCCGTGAAATGGTTCATTTTTGGACGTGACAACGTTGTAATTCCTTGATGCAAGCACACACTGTTTTTTAAATTTTTTGATTAAATGCCCTCCTTTGGCATTCGCTTCACTGTTCCCATGGCATCATTTCTATGAGACAGTCTACAATACGTTATTACGGACACAGTGCCCTTAAAACAGTTTCGATAAAATTTAAACGTAGCAACAAAGCAGGAGGCCAAAAAAGCTAAATAGTACAAAAGCACAAAATCCACTAAAATCAAACCAAAATGACAAAGGGAATAAATGACTTTTGTCTTGTTTCCTTTTTTTTATTCAAGTGCAACGGACAGTTTTTCATTGCTCCTCACATTAATAAAAAAGAAAACTCTACAAAAAATGAGATTGCTGTACACATTGTTGCATTCAAAGCTGCAGCAACAGAAACAAACTTGACATTTTTAGTTTCATTTTAAAAAATAGAAAAGGGCCTAAGAATGCTTTATTTATAAACTTGGAGGCTTCCTTAAACTTGCCCGGGGTGAGTGGGCAGTTCCAGCTACCTCAGTGACTGGCACATGGGGATGGGCAGACATAACAACCAATTAACCCATTTAAAAAATGCCTGTCCACCCAAATGAATGCATTTGGCCAGAACTTTACAAAGTTTGAATTGATGCTTGGTGAAAGGTCATCTGTGGAAGTCCTTTAACTTTCTTTCGGTATGCACATAGTTGAGGACAACTAAAATACATTCTGTCAAGTTGTCTTAAATGACTGCTGCTTACTATACCCTGTCAAATGCTCATCCTTGAAGAGATATCTTAGTGCAGCTTAAGCAGGGGTGTCTAACATATGTCCAGGAGGGCCAGATCCAGATCAGATTTTCAGGATAACCACGTAACATATTTACAGACTAATTGACATAGTTAGTGGAGATCTGACAAAAATGGAAGTACATTGGACACCCGTTCGCTAAAGGTACACATTCCCACATACATCAGGCATTGTTCTTGATAAGTTCTTATTTCTTGCTTCCTATCACTCACAGAATATTTCACAAGTTGAGATCAACAGTAAGGAGTATGTATATATTTAAAAATAACAACAGAACCATAGACCAGGGTCAGACAGTGTAGGAAATTATTCATCACTGCATTAAGAAATTTTAAACCAAGATTTAAAACACGAATTTAACAGTTCTCTTAGTTTTCTTTGATCTGGGTGATGAATGTAAGAAAATCCAAGTTTCCTCCTAGGATTACAAAGGATTCTGTTGAGCAGTGAAGTGGGTCCATATCTCATCAACAGGAAAATTCAAGGAAATTTGTTTGTGAGAGAGCTAAAAGGAGCTTTAATAACTTTTGGTTTTACTGAAATGATGCCTAGGGTAAAAGGGGTTATACCTGAGGTGAAGAGGTCCAGGGACACTCCATTGCTTTAGTAAAATATTCTTTTTGTGCCTGGAAGCGCTCCCACTGGCAGGACAGGCCCATTATGTCTCTGATGGTGGTTTCTGTGGCCTGTCCAGTGCTAGAGCTGCACCCTACCCACGGTCAGGCTGAGCAGTCACTACAAACCTGGTACGGTGTCATGTGTCCAGTATCTCACGGGATGGAGACTGCTCCTGAGAAACCCCCTGTGTGCTGTGAATAGTCTGATTGTGGGAAATTGAGTTCTGTTGCAGTTCCAGAGCAATGGCATTCTGAGGAAACTCCTTCACCTGCTTCTTGTACTCCAAGAACGTGCACGCCTTGGTGGCGATGGCAATGATGTTCTTGCCAATGAAGATGGTCGAGACTCTGCTGTCCTGAAAAAGGACCATGTTGACCGCCCGAATGAAAATGGTCACAACATTGATGGTGACGAGGCTCAAGACAGGGTACAACATCATTTTCTGTGGGGCGATATGTTCTCCTTGCATACTAATCTCGCTCAAAGAAACACAAGGTAAAATCAGGAGTAGTATGTAACAGTAGAAGAACATGAGACCTTCAGCCCAGATAGGTAGGCCTGTCTTGTGAGGTTCCCACAAGTTAGCCTGGATATCCAAAATATCTAAGAGGTCCAATGCAACCCAGAAGAGACGACCTCTCAAATCCTCCTTTTTTCTGAACGTTCTTACATACTCCATGCTATCGAGAGCAACCAGCACCAGGTAGAGTCCTGGCACACTGATGGACAGGAGTAACGTCAAAGCTTTTCTTGCAACAGTGTCTAAATTCTTTTTATCTGTTTTGTAATTTTGAAAAATAAAATACAACTTGATCTCCAGGACAAATATATAGAGAAACCACAAAATCATGGCGTATCCCCGCTTGGCTGTCTTCACTTCGGCACCCACCCAAACAGCCACATAGCGGAGCACAATCAGAAAACAGATGTCCCCCACCAGCACTATGATGCAGACTCCAATTTTCCTTGGCCCTTGGTTCTGCTCCACAAGATAGGCGTCCATGAAGGCCATGCTGGTCATGATGACTATCGTCGTAAGACACACGTGACGTTTGTCTGGCGGAGGCAGCACCATCTTTAGTATCACCAACACAGCTCACTCAATCGGCACTCACTTGCAGCCCTTCATTAGGGAGGTGCAGTCGACCTTTCTCAACTACCTCTCATCCCTAAATTGTCATGGACGAAGTGCAAACTGGGATTTCTTTCTGGGTACATAAGTGATGTGTGGAGGTAAAGCGGGAAATGGTCTTCGTGAGGCTGAGAGGCCAAAAGCCACTTGTTGCTGCTAACTTACCCCAAATATGATGAGTATTTTTGTTCTTGAAGAGTCAAACAACCCCATAAAAATAAAAGATAGTGCCACTACCTTGTTTAAATAATGTATCCTTTCATTGCCTTTGCTACCCTCATCTTAGCACTGCTTTTAACTTTTTATTCAGAAATCAACACTATTTTATTTAGCTCTGAGAATTTTATCCAACACAGCAAACTTTTATAAATGCTGCTTCTCTGCTCATTAATCACTGCCATTCGCCTCTGTTACCATAATGCTGGATCAGTCAATGTAGCTAATGTGCCTTTGGGCATTGGGCCAACTCTTGTGGTGTAGATCCTCACAAATGAACAGTAATTGCTGGTTGGTCACTCCAATGCATTCAGCGATGCATACTCAGGGAATTAGAAAGGAATAAAAGCTCAGGAAGAGATGCATCGCTCTCTGGAAGTTGCTCACAAGAGTGAGAAAGTTGCAACCGGCTGTTGGCCTAGGGATGAACTCCGATCTTCGGCAGTTTGTTGTTGGCTCATTTTATGAGGTCACATGTCTGAAGGAAGTCGGTGGTTTGAGTTCCCAGGGTGCATATTCAACATCTTTGACTTCTTTGCTTTTTTAGTTGGTTGAAGAGATCTGAATGAGACAGAAGAAAAAAAAACTGTAATGAGATAAGTAATTGTACATGAATCCAGAAAACAAGTCTGTCAACATTGCTTAATATTAAAGGGTGGCTAACCCCAGAGTCTATCCCAGTAGGAAAAGTTTTATCTTGAAATAAATCCAGTGGTCCAGGAGGCCCTTGGGCCACTCATTAGAAAAGTACAAAATATCACCTTGGTTTGCATTTTCCAGTGTTTCACGACAAGGCAACATCTCCTCATCAAACTCGATTGGAGATTTGAAGCCAGGGGTGGAGAATGCTAACCTGAGCTTTCTTGGGACACTGTTACCTGCCTCACCATGGACAGCAGAATAATGTATTACGAACACCATCTATACAACCCTTGAGATTCTTGCAGAGATTCCTTCAGAGAATAGTCATACATCACAACAACAACAACTCTACTTCTTATTAACCAAGCCAGTAATGAATCCTGGGGATCTATTAAAAGAACATCAGATAGTTTGTGTAAAATATAGAGGTCAATATAAACGGCATTTGAATATGAGTGTTCTCAATGATTTGGGGATTCCTTAATTATACCCAACAGCAGACCGTCTGTTGCGCATAGCACATCCAGAAATGCTGGCATGCTTGTGAACTGGCATGGTGAGCAAAAAAACGATGGATTTAGGCCCAGATCCCTGTACTGGGGTGAATGTATGACATTGTTCTGCATTCTGTCCATCAACTGTTGTTCATGCTTGTGAACCATGTTTACAAGCATGCCAAGTAGACCTGGGGGGAGGAGAAGGAAGCATTCCTCTCTCTTTTGCTGCCAGTCAGTTTAGTCTTTGGTTCATGTTTAAGACGAAAGGTTACAGTATTTATATGGATCAGCTTCTCCTCTAGTAGATTTCTGAACATAACTGGGAGTGTTGCAGACTTGGGAGGACCTAGGGATAGTCAGTGGGCCTTACACTGGCTTCATCTCATTTAATAAGGATACCTTGATCTTGAAACTGTGATGTCACCTTCTCCCCAACAGGTTGGCAAAGGTTTAAATAGATATATTGGTAAGAGAGCCATAGTACTCATAGGTATGTGTTGATTATAATGAGTACAGCATTTTGTTTTACCTTTAAACCAATTATTCCACTCATGTTAAAAAGCTGATTGAATGTGACATCGCCAATGGTCAATACCAGAGGCAATCTGAATTTTCTGTCACTCTGTCCTGGCAGTGATAGCCATAAAAATAATTCAGCTATCAGATCTCTATGCTTACGTTAACAATTGAATAACAGTAGAATGACATATAATGCTGTGATGCACACAAAGTAGTTAATTTATATTTTTCTTAGAATATGCCCAGGTCGCCTAACCATATGATGAAACACATGTTTCAAAGTTAAGGTCCCATTCATGTGGAATTCATTACTTTCAATCCGTTCCTGCCACTTCTTGCAATACCCACGAATGACCACGTGTGAGAAAAAGTTTATCGAAAATCGTATTAAATTTGTTTTATTTTAATTGTAAAATTTCACAAATGTTCTGCCTCTACTGCTTACAGCTAGAAAATTAAAAACTATGGTAAAATATTCTTAAAGAAATTATGAAAAACTGTCTCCATAGAAGTGTTTTACAATTTTATTCTACTGTACATAGAGTACAACTGTGCATGAGAAAATGCCCTTTCTGGTGCAATTATAATTTATTTTTCTCTGTGGAGAAAGCCCTTTCACCACAAAGGTTCCACTACTGTGTATATTCTAAACCTACCCTGGAAAACAAATTACCTTTCCAGGAATATATTTCTGCTTGTTCCCTGGGTCAAGTGTAGGTTTGAGCATACCACCTTACATGGATGATTGAGGATGTGCACAAACGGTCAGAGCATTCCCATCTTAAAAACCCACTCCAGCACCTCACAAGGGATTTACTCACACAAAAATCTTTGTGTGAGTAAATCTTTTGCCACTACAAAACTGAGTAGTAAACAACAAGGGGTTGTGGCTCCAATCAGCAAGGCTGAGCCAAAATTAACCAAAAGAACACACAAAATGCCAGTGCTGATATAAAAATCACACTTTTTTTTATATCCAAGCGCATTGACATCAAACAATGTCACCAAACACCTCTTTTTCGTGTAATTTAATCAAGATTTAATCAAAAAAAAATTCACATATAAAAATTCGAAACACAAAAGTTTTGTATATTTTTAACAATAGACGCAACTACTTACTCACACACCATGCCAAATAAAAAATGTCCAAAATTTCTCTTATCACACACACCTCACTTCACTTTCAAACTCTCTATCATTCTCATCATGCAAGCAAACTAACATTCAACTCACAATAGCAATCTACCAAACAACACAACATACAGCCATTCCTAATAAATCAAAACAATTGAGTAATACATTAATTAGAAAGATGGGGCCAAACATAAACACATCTCCACATTGTACATCAAATTTTCAAACTCTGAAGGTGTAATTTGTACACTTAGTTTGGCCACCACAAGGTTGACGCGTTTCGAACCCCCCAAAAATTCTGGGGTTCTCCTCAGGACCAGAAAGCTTAGTATCTGTTGTGAGAACAGCCGATCTCTGCTATACTATATCCAACAATTCATCCAAATAATATTATCAGCGGTGGGAGGTAACTCAGTCAGGAACTGTTGTCTCTCAATTATGTGAGGGAGTTGCAGACTCCAGTCTTTTGAAGGGTTTGGCAGGTCGTAAAAATCCAACTCACTCTGTTCAAAGTGACACAATCGAATTTTTTTTTTTTCTAAATACTCGAGGCTGGAACCAAGCTGAGTCAATCTTGCCGACGAGGAGTTTGACCATTCTCCTAACGCCGGTTCGTGTCGCTACAAAACTGAGGCCCTGATTCGGAACCTGCACTTTTGAGTACATTAGCACTTTTGACTAGGTTTGCTGCATTTCGGTTTTCACAAACTGCACTTTTGTAGTGACTTACACTTTTGTAATAACTTAGGGCCCAATTCACAAAGGTAAACTTACACTTTTGTGTAAGTTTACTACTTTTCGGTATTCACAAAGGTAAAATTAGACTAAAAGTCAAACTTTACTACTTTTAGGTATTCACAATGGTAAACTTAGACCAAAAACCTAACTTAACTACTTTTCAGTATTCACAAAGGTAGGTTACTACTAGATCTAGCCAAAGTGCAGACATAAAGATACTTCTCGTAAATGCCCTTTGTGAATACCCAAAGTTGTGAACTTAGATGTTTGGTCTAGGTTTAGACCAAACGTCTAAGTTTACCTTTGTGAATTGGACCCTTAGACTTTTGGTCTGAGTTTACTTTTTTGAATACCAAAAAGTAGTGAAGTTAGACTTTTGGTCTAAGATTTCCTTTGTGTATCCCGAAAAGTAGTGAAGTTAGACTTTTGGTCTAAGTTTACCTTTGTGAATACAGAAAAGTAGTAAACTTATAGAAAAGTGTAAGTTTGCCTTTGTGAATCGGGCCCTTACACTTTTGTAGTAAGCCCAACAAGGCATATGGCCAACCACTGGTACTGCAACACACTCAGATGTAAAATAATGGAGGTAGGCACTCACAATTTCATACATTTACATTTCTTTCAGGTGGCAGGCACCCTGGCAAAATGGCTTATTGCTTATCATTTTTTGTTTACAAAAGCTTTTTATCGTGTTTTTGGATGAGGGACAATTGTAGCATGAGCATCTCCCTAGTCCACCATCATTCTAAAGTATAACCACCAGTTGTCATATCTGCGCAGTACCCCATCGTTTTATAACAAATGGGATCAACAGCTTCACCATATATGCAGCTCACAACTATCACAAGATAGATGTTTATATAACTTTTGAATTCCACTAACATAAGGTGACCCAAAATTGCTACAAAAACGCATTATTGTGCAACAAAATGTTCTTTTTGTGGCGCAAAATGTCCTAATCCATGGCCCAATATACTGGGGGGCTCTGGCTAATACATTCTGTCCAGCATATGGGCCTTAATACCTGCTTTCATATTCTTGTAGCACCCCAGGCTGAGTACAACATACACACAAGACAGCAGGACACAACACATTCAAAGTTGCTAAACTATTATCAAAAAGTTGCAAAAAGGCCAGACATATAGGCCTTGCAAATTCTTGTTTTTTCCTGTTTTCAAGGAAAACCATTTTTTATCAGAATGCTTTCCTTCCCACACTTTCTTCCAATACGGGCAATTTTAGTGCAGTTTTCCACACCCTGTGCATTTTTGGGGCACTCTCCCACACCTAGAACCTGGTTCAAGGCTGCGTTTGCTTAGACTGGCCATTGAAATTCCATTTCTTATACCAGTAATGTTACCTTCACTGAAAAGATCAGTATTTGCCTACCAACCAGTTGGATTAAAATTGAGCATAAGCATGTGTTGAATGAGCCCCTGTACTTTGCACAGACAACTACTCACTATTACAAGTAGTAAAACAGGCCCACCAGGGACTGAACATGATTTGAGGAATGAACACCACTGACTAGCTGGAGGAGGCAAAAGGCAAAACAAGAAATAGTCAAAACAATGTCATACATATTGGATGGTAAAATAATACAACCCATGCTACAAAACAAGGACTTTTTCATTGCCAACACCAGCTTTATGGCTCGGCAACGGGTATCTGTTTGAGATTCCTGCAGGGAATGATGATCAAAACAATGATCCCATTCCCTATTAACCCATTCATTAGTGTATCCTGGGAATCCATTAAAAGCACGTGACAAGTGAAAATGTAGACATCAGTAAAATTCGGCTTGGATAGGGGTTTCCTAATGAATTTGTGCATTTCTTAAACTAGACCAATGGAAAGCCTTCTGTGGAGCACAGCGCACTCGAAGCATAAAGATTCTGGCATGCGTGTGAATTAAGGATTACAGATGAGGCCACAGAAGTAGAATAGGTTGAGGGGAAAGGGAGAAATTTAAAAAAAATAGTAGGGAAAGGTAGGATAATTAAAGGATGAGCCTAGAATCGTATGCATCCCATCACTGATTGTGCCATTCAATCAGACATTCAACATGCATTTAAGAAATCAATTATCTATGCTTACAAGATAAACTGTTGTTGTATGATGAACTCTCTTAACGTACAGACCTCTAATAACTTTGCATGTCATAATATGTAACAACAAACCTTCATGAAAATTTTGTCAACAAGACATTTCTGAGAAAGAAAAATAAAGCCTTGTTTGCCACAATTAACTGCATCAGTTCTACTGTGAAAAATACAATACACACATTTAGATTTCTAGGGAAGGGATATCTAGATGTAGCAGTCACTAAGGTTCAATCCTGTGAGCCTCAGGCAACACATGGATGTCTACAACCTGTATGTTTACAGACTGGTACCTGCACAGTAGTGCTCAGAGGTCCAGCTCCATTCAAGGGTTAAAATGACTTATGCTGCTGATTGAACTGGCCTCTCTCACATGCCTTTACTGCTTCAAGGCACTATCCTATTTGATGCACATTTAAAAGAAATTTGGTAATAAAAGGCAGAACGCCATTTCCCAGGAGACTTCAGGTGAGGGTGTCAAGTACTGGAACTCCACATCGAAACAACTTCTTTCACAGTAAATGCCTTTTTTGCCAACTTTACAACATTTGTGGTTAAGCCAAATTTGGTCACCATCATACATTACTTACTATATGTACTGACATAACATTGTAGCCACTACCAAAGCGTTATTGGTCATTAAAAGCCATTTTCCAAGTAGTAGGCCCAGCCACATGGTAGGGACTACAGAGAGAGAACATTCAATGACAGTGATTGAGTGGGATGTTTTTCACCAGAGGGTTCTGATTGATAACAAATAGAAAACAAGAGCGAAGCTCGAGTTGTCTATGGTGTTTTCTCAGAATCCCAAGGTGAAAAGCATCCCTATTACTTACTTTTTACCCATATATAATTTTATGTTATGTTTGGTCCCAAAATTCATCTGCCCCCCTTTCAACTGCTGAGCATGAGTAGACGAAAAATGAGGAAGCCATATATAACATGCCCTCATCTCTCAAAGATAAAAAAAAATACCTGGTCTCCTTCCACCCTCTTTTGCCACCCTCTCTGTCGTCCTCTTCCCCCTCCCAAATCTGTGCTCTATTCTTTCCATCGAGCAGAGTGCCAGCGCTGCACTGACAGGCTCAGAGAGTGCCCTGTAGGCAGCATCCTATTTACGGCTGAGGTTATAGGCTAAACAGAGCTTACAGAGTTTTTAGCTGTCCTTTTTAGGTGGAGCCTGGGCAATGCATGCGCTGCTCTGCGAGGCATGCTGTATTAGAGAATGGGCTTGAAGCCCCGCCCACTCTCCACCCATATTTTTCATCGGCTTGTGTCATTGTCCCTCCTAAACGCTGCCTTCTGATTCGTTAATAGGCTTGTTAGTCCCTCCTTAGTACCGCCTTGTCTTCATTGGTAACCTCACATGAGGACACCCCCTTTTACATGTGTTGTTGCTCTGTAGGCTTTAATTACAGCCTACCGGCACTATTTTGTTTAATGGACACGCTCTCTCCCAACGTATTTTTTTTTTTTTTTTACATAGCACGGCATGCCATGCTGATAGAGGCGACAGTGCCTTTGTTTTACTTGCTGCGCCAAATGCAGCCGCATGTTTTTTTTTTAAAACTATTTATTTAATTCTTTTTTTTTCAATTGCCCCATGCCACATTTACACTTTAATGTTGGCCGCGCCCCTTTCCTTAGACGAGTTGTGTCTAAAGAAAGAGGCGTGGCCAACATTAAAGTGAAAGCGTGGCCTGGGGCGCTTTTACAAAAAAAAGCATTTGTTTGTCAAATTAATTGAATCCACGGTGCGATATCGAGACCTTCTTGTCATTCTGTGCCAAGGAAGATGTTGGAAAGCTGACAAGGTGGTACTCCTTACAGCAATGATCATTTTGGTATATTTAGTGGCAAGTTGGAGCTATACATTGCAAAGAGACGTCGAGGGGCTGACCGAGAGAGCCAGGAGGGCAAGCAGCGGTGTGGCAAATTGTGTGCTGGCATATGCTAAATTTGTGCGAGCATATGCGTGAGCATAGGCACGCATTGATATTTTAAGGCATGGGCAATGTCGCTGCTGGCCCAGGGCCCCAGCCTTTCGGGCGGGGGGGCCCTGATAGAGCCAGCTGTGTTCTGCTGAGGGTTTTTTTTACTTTGAATAATTCTTCAAAAAATTGTTTTAAATACTCTTTTTCTTTAATTTATTTTCAATGTGGGGTATGTGTGGGAGTCTATAACTGATATTTTGCAGAGACATGTTGTGTTTATGTTTCATACAACATCCATAAAAACGTTTCTTTTAGAGCAAAACAGGACTTCACACAGGACACATGGTGGGTGGGGTCACAGAGATTATTTGCAATAATATTAGTGAACTGCTACTATGTTACAATATTAAAAACACACATCACTCTCCCTGGATATTAGATGTAAACACATTTAGAATTTGGGCCAATGTTCCTGTGCGCTGTCAGTGACCTGGCCAAAAGGGCGTGAAAGAGCTGAAATTGAATCATAAATTCAAAGCTGTTCCAAATAGGGACCCCAAAAGATGTTTGGCCCACGGCCCCCAAAATCCTTAAGATGTCCCTGTAGGCACGAGCTTCACTAAGGAAGACATTCACCAGGGACGCTTGGAAGGGCTTCCCGTTGTGATGTCAGTGACCTGTGATTGGGCGTGCGCCTTCTAGTCAGTGCTATAAAGCACAGTTACGTACCTCAGTCGTGAATAAGTGTGTGCTCTCACGAGACTTCTGTTCAGCGTGTTCACACATTACAGCGGACATTTGTCTTGGGATGTTCAGCCGTAACTGAGTACCACATGACTTTGTTCGAAGATGTCATTAAGCGGCGCAGAGCCATATAGGAAGGTGAAGTCGAGACGCAGTGGGTATTAACTTCCATACTCACACGTTGTTTGGTGGGGCACTAGCATTGCAGTTGGTTACCAGAGGCATCTGTGGTGATGCACAAACCTGTGGGGAAGCGCACACCCTTAAGCACATAACAGAGGCTACGGTGATGCACACACCTTATTAGTTTGTGCTCCAAATGCAAGTACTGTATAAATCATTTACCTTATTGGTGTTTGTATAGGTGATGCAAACACCCACAGTGATGTGCACTCTCTGAGCACACACAGGATACGGTGATGTGCACACCCTTATGCACGCTTCTTAAAGATAGTGTACCAATTGCTAGTAGTGCATAAATCAGTTCATTTGGATGGTGTGTGTAACAATGTTACGCACACGTTTTTAATGACATTGTATGATAAGAACAACTTATAGCACATTGTTTAAGTGATTGCGGTAATTCCTAAGATAATCTATGGTGATGTGCACACGTATCCAGTAGTGATAGCTTATTAAGGTGTAGTGTATATATCCTCTGACAAGTGTTATTTTAGAGTTAAAATTACATAAGGAAGTGTTGAGTTCTGAGGGGCAACATTTATTTGATTCTTAATAGACATATTGTTGAGAGTAGAATACAGCCATGTGCGCCCAAACATTTTCTCTTCCTCCACCATTACCAGGTGAACCCCAGATGAAATGGCTGGAGTGGAAGGAATACTTTCTGCTTTAGAAGAAGAAGGCACTGAAGAATTTTCTGCTTCAAGGAAAAAGACAATTCTATACACAGTCTAAGACCAGGGGGGCTGACGGTGGTTGGTCATATGGAGAAAAAAGTAAGACCGGGAATGGATGGTGATGTCTTCTTGCATGCATTAGAGGAGTTAGTCAATTATTATCAACCCGCTGTATGTGTAGCTATTGATAGATTACATTTTTTTCAAAGGAAGTGTTAGAATCGGGGTTCTCTAGTTGGCAGAGGTGTGCAACTTGTCCAAGTAGGGACCTTTCCTTCTAGTCAGGATGAGTAAAGTACACACCTAAGTTTGCCTGTGCACACCCTCTGGTAGCTTGGCACAGAGCAGTTAGGCTAAACTACAGAGGCAATGTGTAAAGCATTTGTATATAACCCACAGTAACACTGTGAAAACACCACTAATGGACACCACACCAGTTTAGAAAAATAAAGTACATATATCTAAACCAAAAAATACCAAAATGACAAAGATCCATCAGACAGATATCAAAATATGACTTTTAGAAGGTGAAAACAGTTCTGTCCATAGGAAACTATGGATGCATCACTTTCAGCACAAAGTACCTGGGATGCGTCAAAATCGCAGGCAAAAACAGCAGCAGTGAAGGTGATGCACCGGTTTGTTACACGCAGGGAAGGTGATGCGTCGGTTCCTTGCTACAGGGGTGGTGATGCGTCGGTTCCTTACTGCCACGCAGGAGAGGTGATGCGTCGGTTCCTTACTGGAGAGGAGGGGATGCGTCGGTTTCTTACTGTGCCGAGAGATGATGCATCGGTTTCTTACTGCAGCCCCAGCATCGATGTAGATTTGGCATGCAGGTGCGATGCATGGAAATCCGGGCAAGCTGGAGGTCGATGCAGCGGCGGTCACACAGGCGCTGCATTGATTTCTTCAGTCGCGGTCCCACGATGCGTTGATTCTTTAGCAGCAGAGCAGGGCCTGCGCCGGAGTCGGTGCGGTGATCTCGGGCTTTGGAGGTTGGAGCACGGGACTCCGCATGCAATGGTTTTTCGAGCAGCGGACAGGCACTGCATCAATTTCTTTGGCCGCACAAGGCTGTGCGTTGGAAATTTCTCCCCATGGGGGTGGTGCGTTGATATAAATTGCCGTTAGAAGAGCAAAGCATAGATTTTCAGGCTTTTACAGCTTCCATTAGCAGGAACAACCTCCAGGGGCACAGAACTGGAATTAGCACCACCTGGCAGGTCAGAAATCCCAGCAATGGAGTTCAAGGAAGCTGTTGGTTAAGTCTTTGTGTCCCTGAGACTTCAGAACAGGACGCAAGCACACACAAGCCCTTGGCGAGTCTTCTCAAGCAGGTTTCACAGTAAAGTCCAGTCTTTGTCCTCTCCTAATCAGAACCAGCAACTACAGGCCAATCCAGCAAAGAAACACACAGCAAAGGGGCAGTACAGCTCCTCACAGCTCTTCAACTCTTCTTCCTTGGCAGAGGTTCCTCTTGATTCCAGAAGTGATCTAAAGGTCTGGGGTTTTAGGTCTAATATTTATCCCCCATTTTCTCTTGTAGTCTTTGTTCAAGAGTCTCTGAGCTCAGTAAACCTAGTTCTGTCCTGCCTGATCCAGCTTCACTACAGGACGTGGAGACAGCATTGTGCAGGGCAGTCACAGCCTATTCAGGTGCTAGTGAAAACTCCTCCCATCACTCTAAGTTAAGAAAGGCCTATTCAGCCTGGCTATGAGTCGCCCAGGAAAAGTAGGACACACCCAAACCCCAATTGTGACTGTCTAGAGTGAAGACTCATCCCCTGCTCATGTCACTCCAAAACCAGACGGTGAATACACAAAGAAGGAGAGGCACACAGGATGGTTAAACAAGAAAATGCCCGCTTTCTAAAAGTTTTTTCAAAGAAGGGGTATGGCCCTGTAAAAGGCAACTAGATAGGGCCTATCAGCATTAGAACAACGAGTTATCTAGCTGTCATATTCAAGACTGTATATTACTTGCACAGACTCAGACCATTTACCAATTTCTTTGGTCTGTAGTATTTATTTACTCATCATTATGTCTTTTAGATCAAAGTCATTTTATCTTTTGCATCAGACCAAGGGAAAACATAATTGTTCCCACATTAAACATACATTCAAATCATATTCTTTACAACCAAATATCCAAACTATTACAAAAAAGCACAATATATTTGACAAAAATGATTTACATGAACAAGAGGAAAAGTTTGTACTCTTAAGCCAGTCATAATTAGGAAAATGAAGCAGCCATTATCTCAATTCATTTGACATTTTGTTCATTCATTATAAGGCTGCTGCCAGTGGGAACACTATTTAGACTCTTCAGGATAGTCCTATTTATATACAGAAACACTATTCCCTGTGAGAGGATTTGTATCTATGGAATACGTTCCCCTGGTTGAAGAATGCAGACGCATTTCGAGCCCCTATACAAAACTTGGGGTTCTCTTCAGGGCTGTGGCTGGGTGATTCAGCTGCATTGATGATTCACATGAGGAACGCCGAAGTAATGAACTCTTGAAAAATTTCGACGGAACTAAAATAGAAGGTGGTCGGAGCCACAACACAAGTCCATACCCGAGTTGAATAAACAAAGACCTTTTCCGAATTACCGATAAAATGGTGCCACTCAAAAGTAACGATCACTAGAAGTAAAGATACAGGTGGCAAATGTCAGAGACAAACTAGCAGATTGTACCCAACCACAGCCAAATTCATGAATTGACCCAGCAATTAATTGGTTGTATTGATCTGGCCACAACGTGTTCCATCCCTTTGGCGATAGCAACTTTGGACGCCGCCAAGGCTTTTGATCGTGTTTGTTGGGTCTACCTATGGGAAGTCTTGGCGGCTTTGGGGTTTGGCCCCTTCTTTATAGCTACGTTGAAGGCCTTATACGAACAATCAACAGCTAGAATCCTTCTTAATGGGTCTCTTACACGCAGTTTTCAGATAACAAGTGGTGCAGGGCTACCCTATCTCCCCATTATTATTTGACATCTATATTGAACCATTGGCCCAGAAATTGAGACAGGACGATCAGGTCATCCCTTTTAGTACAGGCACATATAAAAATAAAGTAGCTCTGTATGCGGATGATCTGGTAATTTTTACTGCAGATCCGGTCCGAAGTATACCCCGGGTAGAAACATTAGTGAATGATTTCGGGGCATTATCTGGGTATTTGGTCAATAACGCAAAAAACGGAATAATGTGCTGGAATATATCAGATTGGAAGGGAAATATACAGAATGAGCTTAGATACCTTGGAATTAGCATCATTAAACCATTGGCGAATATTCCCCAGTACAACTTGGAGAGGATAGCAAAGGAGGTGGATATAACACTTAGGGGCCGATTCCGATCTCGGCCGGTAGGGCTCCGAATAGGATTCGGCTTTACCGGATCCGATTCGGAGCCCTGTTTCCCGACCGAATCGTACGCGGGTCCGGCCGAGCGAGTACGATGCGACTCGCCGACCGACTCGGCCGGGCGACCCGACCGCTCCGACCGACTCGTACCCGGATCGTACCGCTCCGACCGACTCGCTCGGACCCGGATCGCACCGCGCAATGGAGACGTTTTCCGGCCGGGTAAGTACGATGCGCACCTCGACCGCTCCGACCGACTCGCGCCGTCCGACTCGAACTCGCTGTCGGAGCCGTACTTTGGGGGTCCGTGTCGGACCCCCTGTACGCGTACCCGTGCGAGGCGCACACAGGGGGGACCCATGGGTCCCCCCTACCTGTGCGTGTACGCCGCGAAGCGCTCGCGGCGTACTCGCTGTAGGGGCGCCCTTGTCCGCCTCGCACCCATTGAGGCAATGGGAGCCCGCGTACGCGTTGTACGAACCGGCTCCCATTGAGTTCAATGGGAGTCCGACCGACTCGTGTCCGGTGGCATACGAATGCATCGGACTCGTTCGGTCGGACTGCACGGGTCCGATTCGGTCGGAAATCTCTCCGGGTCCGGCTCGGTCGGAGAGATTTCCGGCCCGAATCGGAATCGACCCCTTAGTAGGTTATGGAATTTACCCTTGACAATATACGGGAGAGTGAATCTAATTAAAATGATTGTACTACCTAAACTGGCATATCTTTTCAATTGTATCCCTCTTGAGTTCCCCAAATTAATGATTAATAAGATACAGGGGAAATTAGTGAGTTTTGTTTAGGGCGTCTAAGGGAGTTAGGCTTGCCGGGAAGAAACTGAGGCGCAAGTTGGTGAAGGGCAGACTGGCCCTCCCAGACTTGAGGCTATACTGTATGGCATTTCAGTTTAAGAACTGTAGAATCCTCCTTGGTAAACCAGGATTTTTGGCATGGGGCGGATTGTTGGAAGAAATGGTGAAGGATTGGGGCTCTAAAGGCTTTCTTTACAAATTTGGGGCAAGAAAACTTTTCAAAAAATTAAGGCTAAAGATCTTAAAGGCAGCACTTATTCTTTGGCTGAAGGTAAGGAAGATACTTGAAATAGGTTACTTCTCAGATTTTTCACCAATTTGGGACTCACCGGGTACACCTGAGTGTCTTCAAGATCGGTTAAGTCGTCCATCGAGGAGGGCGGGAATTGAAGTGTGGGGGGATCTTCTGACGATGCAGGGTCTGGTGCCCTGGGAAGTGCTGGTGGCAAAAATGGGCGATTCCCTCTCAAGATTCAAGTATCTCCAGCTTTCCTCTTGGGTGGTGACCAACGGGAAAGAGATAGGTGATGTGTGGGAATTCGAATTAAAAATACAGAACGAGGTTCCCAGAAAAAAGGAAGTAGCCGACTGGTACTGGACTTTGTTGGAAACCGAGGATAAGAAGTTAAAAGTGCCGCATGAAATCTGGGCAGATGATATTCAGATGACGGAGCCGCAATCAGTCTGGCAACGTTTCTTAAAGACTCTTTATAAGGTGGTTAAATCTGCAAATTTGAAAATAAATCATTTCTACACAATAAACAGGCTGTATTGGTCCCCTAAAAAACTTGCCAAGTTTGTAACAGCACCAACCCCAAGATGTCGAAGATGCGGTTTGTCTAGCGCTGACGATATCCACATGTTTTATGAGTGCCCTAAACTACAGATCTATTGGAATGCTGTTGAGAACGTTGTTAATGATATCTTCCAGTCAAATATTACAATGAATCCAACACTGGTACTGATGGGATAGGATGAAGATCCCAGTCAGCCCCTCTCGGCAAATAGGGGAGATCTTCTCTTCTATATGATCCTTCTAGCCAGGAGAGAGATTTGTAAGAGATGGTTAGATCCCCTTCCGCCCCAGGGACGTAATTGGCTTCAGGCGCTTAGCACTATATGCAAAGTGGATACAGGACTCGAATTGGGCTCTAGTGGTGCGATCTGGGCAGACTATCTGAGTTGGCACGGAACAATAAGGGCTTAAGCTGATGTCCGATGATTATCCCTGCATGAATCCAGTAGCCAGGGACCTGGTAGGACTGGGACAGCAGGGCTAGTTGTTAAATTGCAAGTGGCCTGAGGGCGGTACAGGTAGTTTTTAAAGGCACGGCTTTGCAACACTGGTGATATGAGTAGGCCTGGGCGGAAAACTACGCTACGCTCGCGTAGTTTGCGCAACTACGCGCTACGCGAATTGCACATAGCACAGCGCAAAAACGCGTAGCGTAGCGGGCATTTTTTGCTTGCTTGCGGTCCTCAACGTCAAGTTGGCGACCGCGAGCGAGCAAAATAACATCCCGGCGAGACTTTTTCCTCGTTCGCGATCAGCAACATCAAATTGCCGATCGCGAGCGTGGAAAATAAACCTCCCGGCGAGATTCTCAACGCGGGGATGTCAGGTTTCTCATTGCGAGTGGTCGCGTATGCTCGCAATGAGAAACTACCAGTCCGTGTTGAGAAAACTGCCGCTCGAGTACAAATCTACTTGAGCGGCAGAAAACGATCGCTTGCACTGTGCAAGATGCCGTTTGCAATGATTGCACAGTGCGGACAAGCATCCGGCACTGTGCAATCATTGCGAACAGCATTTCCTACCGCAGTTTGCGTAGTGCTACGCATAGCTCGCGTAGTGCAAAGTGCACTTCGCGTAGCTACGCGTAGCGCTACTACGCGAACTACGCCCAGGGTTAGATATGAGGACAAAAAAGAAAAAAAATATATACAGTCTTGAATATGACAGCTAGAAAACTCGTTGTTCTAACGCTTTCTAAAAGTGGCATTTTCTAACACACAATTTAAAAACCACCGTTACTAAAAGGTGTGTTATTAAATTCTGAGTTCAAAGAGCCTAAACTCCATTTCTCTATCTTGTCCTAATGGAAAGTTACACTTGTAAGATGTTACAAAGAAAACGGCCCTCAGACAGAATCAACGCCAATGCACACAACATCAAAGAACTCTTCGCCATCGTCAAGGAGTGCGCCAGGCCCAACAGCGAGACTACAGACAGCCCACCCTCCCAAGACCTCTGCAACAAACTGGGCACCTTCTTTCACCACAAGATCAGGCAGATCTATTACAGCTTCGACACCCAAGACCCTCCCATCACGCCCGACGCCACCGCATGTAACCACGCTACAACCCAACAGATCCTGCTCAACTGGTCTCCACTCACCACAGATGACATATTCAAGACCATGAAGAGCATCCACTCTGGAGCCCCTCAGACCGTTGCCCATATCACATCTTAATAGAGCAGCCACCTGCATCATCCCTGAGCTTCGCCGCACCATCAATTGCTCTATTGAGTCCACCACCTTCCCCGATGACTGAAAACATGCCGAAATCAACCCCCTGCTAAAGTAGCCATCCACTGACCCGACAGACCTCAAGAACTTCAGACCCATCTCCATGCTGCCCTTCCCAGACAAGGTCATCGAGAAGGCCATCAACACCCAACTCTCCAAGTTTATCAAAGGGAACCACGTCCTGGACATTTCCTAATCCGGCTTCCGAAGCAACCACAGCACCGAGACCGCACTCCTCACTGCCATCGACGACATCTGCACCCTCATCGACCAAGGCGAAACCACAGCCCTCATCCTACTGCACCTCTCGGCCGCCTTCGATACCGTCTCCCTTCGCACCCTAATCACGAGACTCCAAACCACCGGCATCCGGGACAAGACCCTGGACTGGATCCACTCCTTCCTTACCAGCCGAACACAGCAAGTCAGACTACCTCCGTTCCACTCAGAGTCTACAGAGATCAGCTGCAGAGTGCCCCAGGGCTCCTCCCTGAACCCCACCCTCTTCAACGTCTACATGGCCCTCCTCGCTGCCATTGTCAGGAACCACGGACTCAGCATTGTCTCCTACGCTGACAACACCCAGCTGATTCTCTCCTTCACCAACGAACCCACAGCCACCAGAGTCAACTCCCACAGCGGGATCAAGGCTGTTGCCTACTGGATGAAAGATAGCTTCCTCAAGCTCAACTCAGACAAGACCAAAGTATTCATCCTGGGACCCACCCCTCAGCCTGAGATGACTCTTGGTGGCCCGCTACACTGGGAACCCCCCCAGCCACACAGACTGTGCACGTTACCTTGGCATCATACTGGACTCCTCGCTCACAATGAACTGCCAGACCTACGCCGTATCCTCATCTTGCTTCCACATACTCTGCCTACTTCGAAAGACATTCAGATGACTCCCCACAGAATACCGAAAGATGGTCACCCACGCACTCATCGCCAGCAGACTCGACTACGGCAGCACACTCTATGCCAGCGTCACCCAGAAACTCGTCACGAAACTACAGATCATTCAAAATGTTGCAGCCGGAATGGTCTTCAGCATCCCCCGAAGCAGCCACATCACCGAACAGCTTTGCGAACTCCACTGGCTCCGAGCCAACAAAAGAATCACCTTCAAGCTCCTCACACAGGCCTACAAAGCTCTCCACGATACAGGACTGGCATATCTGAACCACCGCCTCTCATTCCACATACCCACCAGACACCTTTGATCTTCCCAACTGGCCCTGGCCACCCTCCCACGGATCCACAAGACCAAATCCGGAGGAAGATCCTTCTCCCACCTCGCTGCCAAGACCTGGAACACCCTGCCTCTCCACCTAAGGCAATCCCTGTCACTGACCCAATTCAGGAAGGATCTCAAGACCTGGCTCTTTGACTGAACCCCTGTGCCCAGACAGATCAGCAGCCCCTCCCCCCCTCAGCGCCATGAGACCCTTATGGGTGAGTAGCTGCGCTATATAAACCCCTGATTGATTGACTGACAAGGCAGCTCCCATGTTATCCTATGGGACAGACAGCCTTTCAATGGTGAAAAACGAAATGCACAGTATTTTACTATCAGCATGCAGTACATGTCCTACCTTTCACATACACTGCACCCTGCCCATGAGGGTACGTTGGGCCTACCTGAGGGGTGCCTTACATGTAAGATAAGGGAAGGTTAGGGCCTGGCAAGTGGGTGAACTTGTCTGAGCAGACATGGCAGTTAAAAACTGAGCGTGCAGACACTGCAGAGGCAGGTCTGAGGCACATTTACAGGGCTACTCATGTGGGTGGCACAACCAGTGCTGCAAGTCCAATAATAGCATTTGATTTACAGGCTCTGTCACACTCAGTGTACTTTACTAGGGACTTACCAGTAAATCAAATATGCCAATCATGGATAACCAATCATAATCACAATTTACACAGGGAGCACTTGCACTTTGGCACTGATCAGCAGTGGCAAGGTGCCTAGAGTACCTAAACCAGCAAAAAATAAGTCCAGCACACAGTCAAAAATACAGGAGGTCACAGCAAAATGTCAGAGGATGCCAGGTCTAACAGGAATCAAGGAAAGTGTGAACCAATTGACGCCTAAGTATCAGCTCTTAAAAAATTGGCTGTATCATGGAAGTTTGGCACGCTACATGATGAACTTATACATGACCAGATAATAATGCATACTAATGATCATAATTTGCAAGAAAGGTTGTGTATGAGTGGAGATTCCTCTCTAAAAGAAGTGGCAGCTAGAGGAAAAAAAGGGGAACTTTCAAAGAGGTGTGCTATAGCAGCTACATCTTCTTATAAGGATAAAAATAAAGATATTGTATGTAAAGTCATGAACGTGAAGAAACTTAAAAATATGGAAATCAAAAATTAACAAGATGCCACAAAATGTGAAGGTAGGGAGAATACCCTTAGTTGCTTTAGATGTGGAATTAAAGAACACTTAGCGAAAGATGTGTCATGTCCTGCACTTAAGGCTAAGTTGTCCTATTGTGGGGTGATCAATCACTTCGCCAAAGTTTGGAAGAGAAATGTTAGACCTGGCATTTCTTGGCGTGGGTACCCCTGACATTTTGCCTCTACCTCCTCTATTTTTGATGCTGTGATGGATTTCTTTTGCTGGTTTAGATGCTTTGGGCACTTTGCCACTGCTGATCAGTGTCAAAGTGCAAGTGCTCCCTGTATAAAGTGTTATGGTAATTGGTTGTCCATAATTGGTATGTTTGCCTTACTAGTAAAGTCCCCAGTAAAGTGCACTATGTGTGCCAGGGCTGGTAGTGCAAATGCTACTAGTGGGCCTGCAGCACTAATTGTGCCACCCACACAAGTAGCCCTAAGAAGAGATCTCAGACCTGCCACTGCAGTGCCTGCTCGCAGTTTGTTAACTGCCTTGTTGTCCTGGCAAGTGCACCCACTTGCCAGGCCTTCCCTTCCCTTCCCTTTTTATGCACATCAGACACCCCTATAGTAGGCCGAAGGTACCCCCCTGGGCAGGGTGCAGTGTATGTGAAAGGTAGGACATGTACTGAGGTGTGTACCATGTCCTGACAGTGAAATACTGCCAAATTCGTTTTTCACTGTTGCAAGGCCATCTTGCCCATAGGACAGAATGGGGAATGCTGAGTCCCATGTTTCCAGCATATCTTCCCATAGGCATAAGATGGAGAGATGGAGTTTAGTGTGCCTGAACTCAGAATTTAATAACACATCTGTTTGTGAAGATGGTTTTTGAATTGTGTGTTTAAAAACCACGCTTTTAGAAGTGGCTGGTTTCTTGTCTTAAACCATCCTGTGTGCCTCTGCCTGGTTGTGTATTGCCTGTCTGGGTTTGGATGTGACAGGGTCTGGGAAGTGTCCTGACCCCAGGGAGGAGTAGGTGAGACAGCAACAGACTGGCCTGCGTTTGATGTGGGGGGGAGGAGTAGCCCCCTGGATGTGAAGAGGGCTGTGTTGCTGCCCCCAGAGGATGGCTCCACCTCCTGCTGAGCGTCTGGGCCCCAGACCCTGACTATCAAAGGAAGAGGGTGTGCACTGGCAGGAAGACACCCAGGTCTGGTTTGGACCGGGGTCAGATCCCCCTGAACAAAAAGACTTCAAAGGCATTTAGGGGTATAAATGTAAGAGCTGAAACCCCTGAACTCAAGACTGAAATCCATACTGAAAAAGGATTGAAACTACTTCGTGATCAAGAGGAACCTCTGCAAAAGAAGAACAGCTGAAGAGATTGAAGAGAAGGACTGCCCTTGCTGTGTGTTCTGGGGCTGGCCTGCAATTTGCTGATTTGACTGAGAAGAGGACAAGGGTCTTTGCTGTGTGCTGTGTCCCCCTGCTTGAGAGGACTTTGCTGTGTGCTGTGTCCTGAAGTAACTTGTCTCCAAGGGCCCGAGGAGAGCTGGTCCCCTGTTGTGGAAACTCAGGAACATAAAAGTTTCCAAGTGTGTCTCAGCGACGCTGTGTGCGTGTGCTTTTTGCACGCCTGAGACTGCCGTGTAGTCCGTGGTGCTGTTTACTAGGTGCCCCGTGACCGCATTGCCCCCGCAGCGTGAAACATCGTCCACGCTGCTGCATTGCTGTTTGTGGTCCGAGCCGTCATCGTAACTGAGGGTGTGAGTAAAGATCGCCGGCCCAAGTCGCAACGTGCTAAAGGATTTCTTGAAGCTAAGGAAGCTACAAGGTGAAAGGGATCGTGATCGTTGTTCGTCGAAAGGAATCTGCCCAAGATCGTCAACGAAGGAGAAGACAGCGCCATAACCCGTCCGGCTACAGCGTCGCCCAGCAACAGAGCTGCAACATGATCGGGATCGCCCAGCATGATATCCGACGAGCGGAGAGAGAGAGCGAGGCAGCGCATCCCCCCCAGGTAAGGCTTGGTCGGGAGCTGCAAGCGTGTGTGGCCTGGAGAGGCGTGCAGGAGGAGTACAGGAGTGCTCCGAGCTCTCTCCCGCTGCACCGCGTTAGACGCGCTGAGTCCCCAAGCGGCCCGTACCTGCCCAGCAGTACCGGGGCCGCCCCTGTAAGCTTACGACCGTTGTCTCTGTTGTTGAGGCCTAGTGGTGCCCGAGTTGACCGCGCAGATTGGCTAACCGCATTGTTCTAGCATTACGAACTGCCTGATTCTTGCATTACGAACCGCATTATTCTTGCATTACGAACTGCCTGATTCGTGCACTACAAACCGCATTATTCTTGCATTACGAACTGCCTGATTCTTTCATTACGAACCGCATTATTCTTGCATTACGAACTGCCTGATTCTTGCATTACGAACCGCATTATTCTTGCATTACGAACTGCCTGATTCTTGCATTAAGGACTGTCTTATTACTACATTACGAACTGCATTACGAACTGCATAGCATTGCATTAGGACTGCATTAGAGATCGTGAATTGCTCATTAATACCGCAAGAACCTACAAGTGATTGCTGGCCTAATAACCGGCAAAGCGAAATATTACGAATACGCATATGTTGGATTTCTATCATTTGGTCTCATCGTATTCCTTTTTATAAAGATACCGCAATTTTTATGAAACCAGTGTGGTGTCCATTTGTGGTGTTATCACTGTGTTACTGGGAGTGTGGTTGCACATATTTTACACATTGCCTTGGAGATAAGCCTGGCTGCTCGTGCCAAGCTACCAGGGGGTGAGCAGGGGTTATCTAAGGGTGTGTCCCTCCTTACCCTGACTAGAAGCAAGGGTCCCAATTTGGACAAAGGTACATACCTCAGCCAACTAGAGACCCCCAGTTCTAACATTGGTGGTCAGCGGTTGGGGATTTGAACGTGTATTTGCAACTGACTCACAGTGATTGGTGTACATCACTAGTTATAGCGCAGACCACGACACAACCACATATTGTGTTTTTTATTTTTTGGTTCTATTTTTGAGCGACCTTTAAGCCACACATCATGTCTCAAAGGAGTCAAGTAGCCAGTGAGGCTGCAGAATTGGAATTCGACATTGAGGCATTGCTTACCTACACAGTTGATCAATTGAGGCAATTCTGCAGAGCTTTGGGATGTCCCATGAAAAGTAGCGCCAAGAAGGAGGAGCTGCAAACGGCCTTGAGGGCCTGGCTGGAAGCCAAAGAGGCTCAGGAGACAGGTGATGCTGAGGTGGATGAGGATGACCCAGGGAATGGATTTGGTCCACAGGATTTGCCGGTGGGAGGACCAGCCTCAGGGGCTGGTAGTAACCATTCAGGGAGGAGCTTTTCCCCAGAGGAGCTGGAGGAAAACCAAAGGGTCAGAGAGCATGAGTTGGAGGTTTTAAAACTTAAGGCTCAAGCAGAGGAGAAAAAGCTGCTCATTGAAAGTGAAAAGCGAGCAGAGGAGAGCAAGAACGCTCTCGCCTTGGAAGAGAAGAAGATTCTCTTAGCTCATGAGTTGAGCATGAGGGAACTGGACATTAAGGCTAAACAGGTGGAGTCCAGTTCGAATGGTGGAAGTGCACAGCCAGTGCCAGCGGGTAAGGTGTACATTCCCAAAGACTTAGTGCGAGATTACCAAAGGAGTGATGATATTTATGCGTGGTTCACGGCATATGAGATCGCACTGAGGATGAATGAGGTGCCTGAGAAGCATTGGGGGACGGGCCTATGGAAACACTTTGAGGCTTCGGGGAGGGATGTTTTACCATCCTTAGAGGGGCCGGGAACCCTGACCTACGCCAATATGAAGGAGGCTTTATGCCTCAGGAATGGGCTCACTCCTGAACAGTACAGGCAGAAATTCAGGAACTTCAAGAAACTGGAATCCAGTACCTGGGTGGAATGTGTGAATGCGTACACGCGTGTACTGGATGGTTGGATGACGGGCAGCAAGGTAACGGATTTTAAGGGCTTATGCAATTTAATTAGTTGGGAGCACTTGAGTAGTCTATGTGTTCCAGAGCTGCGCCAGCATCTGTTAGACAGTAGGCTGACTGATCCCGGTAAGCTTGCTGAGGAGGCGGACCGCTGGACCAGCACACGGGTCCACAAGGGGATTGGGGGTACCACTACCAGAGGTGTACAGGGTCCCCAGCAGAAGGTGGGGGAGGACAAGGGTAACCACAAGGAGTTCTCTAAAGGACCCCAAAGTAGTTCCCAGATAAAAGGGTCCCAGTCCCCCAAGGCTAAGAGGTCCTGGCCCCCTAAGGGCAAGCGGGACCGCAGAGGTCCTCCTACTTGTTATTTCTGTAAAGAGGTGGGTCACATTGCCCCTAAATGCCCCAAGAAACCACCTGCACCCACTGGTGCTCCAACACCGGGTTTAGTGAGTGTAGCGTTGGGGGAGGAATTGAGTCCTTGGAATGGGGAGAAGCAAGCAGTTATGAACTTGGTCTCATTAGGAGATCGAGAGATGGTCCAAGAAGCCTCTCTGCCTGAGAATACTAAGAAGTACAGGCAGTGGGTGACCATCAATGGAAGGAGGGTGGAGGCTCTGAGAGACACAGGAGCCAGTTTGACATCTGTCAGGTGTCAGTGGGTGTCTGAGGAGCAGGTGGTTCCCAATGTGCTTCACCCTGTAGTTGCAGCAGACAACTCTGTGCGCCTCTGCAAGGTGGCGCTAGTTCCCTTTGAGTGGGGGGGTCTCAGGTTCCTTGAAGGTCGTTGTAAGTCCGTCCATGCCTGTAGACTGTCTGCTAGGGAATGACCTGGAGAGTTCCCCCTGGAAGGAGGTGGAGCGCCAGGACATTTGGAGATGTTGGGTTTGCCTGAGTGGGCTTGTGTGACCACTCGGACTATGGCAGCCAGTAAAGGTGTTCAAGAGGACCTGGAGCCTGAAACAGTGGACCAGGTGCCGGCCTTAAAGAGAGGAGGCAGGGGGCGTGGGAAACCGGCGCCATCAGTTCCCACGGCCCAGGAGGAGGCACCCCTTGGGGGGATGCCCTGGAGCCTACGGGGGAGCAAGTAGCTGAACTGGGGGACCTACCTGAGCTGACCCAATGGCAGCAGGAGGGAGGGCCCTCCAGGAAAGAATTCTGTGAGGAGCAGAAAAAGTGCCCTTCTCTTGTAGGTTTGCGGCAACAGGCAGCAAACCAGGCAGCAGGTGATCAGTCCGGGTCACATTTGATTTACTGGGAGAATGATTTCCTATATAGCAAGCCTAAGGTTGCTGAGCCTGGGTCAGCCCGTGTGCTGGTGGTACCCCAGCGCTTCAGGGCCTTACTACTGGGGTTGGCTCATGATGTTCCTTTAGCAGGACATTTGGGGCAGGACAAGACCTTTGAGAGGCTTGTCACCCACTTCTACTGGCCTCAAATGTGCAAGGGTTCTGATACTCATTGAGGACCTGTCAGACTTGCCAGGCAAGTGGTAAGAGTGGGAGGAAGCGCAAGGCTCCTCTCCAACCTTTCCCTGTAGTCAGCACCCCCTTTGAGAGGGTGGGCATTGACATTGTGGGGCCTCTGGATCCCAAGATAGCCATGGGCAACAGGTTCATCCTGGTCTTGGTGGACCATGCCACCCGGTACCCGGAAGCCATCCCTCTCCGGACGGTGACAGCCCCCGTGGTGGGTCGTGCACTGATGCGGATTTTCTCCCGCGTGGGGTTCCCCAGAGAGGTGGTGTCCGACCGGGGTACTAATTTCATGTCTAGGTATATGAAAACTCTGTGGAAGGAGTGCGGTTTAACCTATAAGTTCACCACGCCTTACCACCCCCAAGGGAACGGGCTGGTTGAGAGATTTAACCGGACCCTAAAGGGCATGATTATGGGTGTTGAGGAACCCATGAGGCGTAAGTGGGACGTCCTCTTACCATGCCTATTGTTTGCTTACAGAGAGGTGCCACAGAAGTCCCTAGGGTTCAGTCCCTTTGAGCTCCTGTATGGACACCCTGTAAGAGGACAATTGAGTTTGGTGAAGGAGGGCTGGGAGAAGGCTCCTAGTAAACCCCCCCAGGATGTATATAGCTACATGCTGGCCTTCAGGAACCAAACTAGGCATTTCAGGCAACTCGCTCAGGCGAATCTGGAAGCCAGCCAGGAAGAAATTAAACGGTGGTACGACCAGAATGCCACTCTGGTCGAGTTTCAACCTGGGCAAAAAGTGTGGGTGATGGCACCCGTGGAGCCCTGCGCGCTCCAGGATAAGTGGACTGGGCCTTATGAGGTGGTGGAGCGCAGGAGCGAAGTGACCAACCTGGTTGACTTACAATCTCCTAGGAACCCTCTGAGGGTCCTCCATGTGAACCGCCTCAAACCCCACTTTGAGAGGTCTGATGTGACCATGCTCTTGGCTACCGATGAAGGGGCAGAAGAGGAGAGTGAACCTCTTCCTGACCTCCTGTCAGCCAGAGAAAAGGATGGGTCAGTGGATGGGGTGAACCTCTCGCCTACCCTGACCCCAGAACAGCAGAGGGACTGTCGCCAGGTGTTGTGTCAGTTCGCCTCCCTGTTCTCTCTGACCCCAGGAGTCACCCATTGGTGCGTCCATGATGTGGACACTGGAGACAGCCTGCCTGTAAAACAAAAATGTTACAGAGTAGCTGATAAGATCAGGGCCAGCATCAAGGAGGTTCCCAAGATGCTGGCGCTAGGGGTAACTGAGCCATCCAGCAGCCCCTGGGCTAGCCCAGTGGTCCTTGTGCCTAAAGCTGCTGCGCCTGGTACCACCCCAGAACTCCGGTTCTGTGTGGATTACCGCGGGCTCAATGCGGTCACCAAGACTGACGCTCACCCCATCCCCAGAGCTGATGAGCTCGTGGATTGGCTGGGAGCTGCCCGGTACCTCAGTACATTTGACTTAACGTCTGGGTACTGGCAGATTGCCTTGACCGAGGGGGCCAAAGAGAGGTCAGCGTTCTCAACGCCAGAGGGACACTACCAATTCAGGGTTATGCCCTTTGGGTTGAAGAACACCCCTGCCACCTTCCAGTGACTGGTTAACCAGGTGCTGTGTGGGCTGGAGGAATTCAGCGCCGCCTACCTGGATGACATTGCTGTGTTCAGCTCCAGTTGGGAGGAACACTTGCAACACCTCTGCGAAGTTTTGAAGGCCCTGCAGAGGGCAGGCCTCACTATCAAGGCAAGTAAGTGCCAGATAGGGCAGGGTTCTGTGGTATACTTAGGACACCAGGTAGGGAGCAGCCAGGTGGCGCCCCTACAGGCAAAAATTGATACCATTCTGGCATGGGAACCCCCCAAGACCCAGACAGAGGTGAGAGCCTTTTTAGGACTCATGGGGTATTACAGATGGTTTGTGAAGGGGTATGGCACCCTTGTTGCCCCCTTGACAGAACTGACTTCGAAGAAACAGCCCAAGAAGGTGATCTGGACTGATGCCTGCCAGACCGCTTTTGATGCCCTGAAAACTGCCATGTGCACAGCGCCCATGCTCAAGGCGTCTGATTTCTCCCAAGAGTTTGTGGTGCAGACAGATGCTTCAGAGCATGGTGTGGGAGCAGTACTCTCACAATTGAATGACGAGGGCTTAGACCAACCCGTAGCTTTCATTAGCAGGAGGCTACTTCCCAGGGAACAGAGGTGGAGTGCAATTGAAAGGGAAGCTTTTGCTGTGGTCTGGGCGCTGAAGAAGCTGAGGCCCTACTTGTTTGGGACTCACTTCCTGGTTCAGACAGACCACAGGCCCTTCAGATGGTTGATGCCGATGAGGGGTGAGAACCCAAAACTATTGTGGTGGTCCATATCCCTACAGGGAATGGACTTTACGGTGGAACACTGCCCTGGAACAGAACACGCCAATGCTGGCGGTCTGTCCAGTTTTTCCGCCTTAGTGATGAGAACTCCCCTGAGGGTGGGTAGTTCTCCCCACTTTTCAGCTGGAGGGGACACGTGTTAGACCTGGCATTTCTTGGCGTGGTTACCCCTGACTTTTTGCCTCTACCTCCTCTATTTTTGATGCTGTGATGGATTTCGTTTTGCTGGCTTAGATGCTTTGGGCACTTTGCCACTGCTGATCAGTGTCAAAGTGCAAGTGCTCCCTGTATAAAGTGTTATGGTAATTGGTTGTCCATAATTGGTATGTTTGCCTTACTAGTAAAGTCCCCAGTAAAGTGCACTATGTGTGTCAGGGCTGGTAATGCAAATGCTACTAGTGGGCCTGCAGCACTAATTGTGCCAACCACACAAGTAGCCCTAAGAAGAGATCTCAGGCCTGCCACTGCAGTGCCTGCGTGCAGTTTGTTAACTGCCTTGTTGTCCTGGCAAGTGCACCCACTTGCCAGGCTTTACCTTCCCTTTTTATGCACATCAGACACCCCTATAGTAGGCCCAAGGTACCCCCCTGGGGAGGGTGCAGTGCATGTGAAAGGTAGGACATGTACTGAGGTGTGTACCATGTCCCGACAGCGAAATACTGACAAATTCGTTTTTCACTGTTGCAAGGCCATCTTGCGCATAGGACAGAATGGGGAATGCTGAGTCCCATGTTTCCAGCATATCTTCCCATAGGCATAAGATGGAGAGATGGAATTTAGTGTGCCTGAATTCAGAATTTAATAACACATCTTTTTGTGAAGATGGTTTTTGAATTGTGTGTTTAGAAACCACGCTTTTAGAAGGGGCTGGTTTCTTGTCTTAAACCATCCTGTGTGCCTCTGCCTGGTTGTGTATTGCTTGTCTGGGTTTGGATGTGACAGGGTCTGGGAAGTGTCCTGACCCCAGGGAGGAGTAGGTGAGACAGCAACAGGCTGGCCTGCTTTTGATGTGGGGGGGGGAGGAGTAGCCCCCTGGATGTGAAGAGGGCTGTGTTGCTGCCCCCAGAGGATGGCTCCACCTCCTGCCGAGCGTCTGGGCCCCAGACCCTGACTATCAAAGGAAGAGGGTGTGCACTGGCAGGAAGACACCCAGGTCTGATTTGAACCAGGGTCAGAGTCCCCTGAACAAAAAGACTTCAAAGGCATTTAGGGGTATGAATGTAAGAGCTGAAATCCCTGAACTCAAGACTGAAATCCATACTGAAAAAGGATTGAAACTACTTTGTGATCAAGAGGAACCTCTGCAAAAGAAGAACAGCTGAAGAGACTGAAGAGAAGGACTGCCCTTGCTGTGTGTTCTGGGGCTGGCCTGCAGTTTGCTGATTTGACTGAGGAGAGGACAAGGGACTTTGCTGTGTGATGTGTCCCCCTGCTTGAGAGGACTTTGCTGTGTGCTGTGTCCTGAAGTAACTTGTCTCCAAGGGCCCAAGGAGAGCTGGTCCCCTGTTGTGGAAACTCAGGAACATAAAAGTTTCCAAGTGTGTCTCAGCGACGCTGTGTGCGTGTGCTTTTTGCACGCCTGTGACTGCCATGTGGTCCGTGGTGCTGTTTACAAGGTGCCCTGTGACCACATTGCCCCCGCAGCGTGAAACATCGTCCACGCTGCTGCATTGCTGTTTGTGGCCCGAGCCGTCATCGTAACTGAGGCTGTGAGTAAAGATCGCCGCCGCCGGCCCTAGCCGCAACGTGCTAAAGACTTACTTGAAACTAAGGACCGTGTCTCAGCGACGCTGTGTGCGTGTGCTTTTTGCATGCCTGAGACTGCCGTGTGGTCCGTGGTGCTGTTTATGAGGTGCCCCGTGACCGCATTGCCCCCGCAGTGTGAAACATCGTCCACGCTGCTGCATTGCTGTTGTGGCCCGAGCCGTCATCGTAACTGAGGCTGTGAGTAAAGATCGCCGCAGCCGGCCCGAGCCGCAACGTGCTAAAGGATTTCTTGAAGCTAAGGAAGCTACAAGGTGAAAGGGATCGTGATCGTTGTTCGTCGAAAGGAATCTGCCCAAGATCGTCAACGAAGGAGAAGGCAGCGCCGTAACCCGTCCGGCTACAGCGTCGCCCAGCAACAGAGCTGCAACGTGATCGGGATCGCCCAGCAGGACGTCTGATGAACGGAGAGAGAGAGCGAGGCAGCGCACCCCCCCAGGTAAGGCTTGGACTCCGGTCGGGAGCTGCAAGCGTGTGTGGCCTGGGGAGGCGTGCAGGAGGAGTACAGGAGTGCTCCAAGCTCTCTCCCGCTGCACCGCGTTAGACGCGCTGAGTCCCCGAGCGGCCCGTACCTGCCCAGCAGTACCGGGGCCGCCCCTGTAAGCTTACGACCGTTGTCTCTGTTGTTGAGGCCTAGTGGTGCCCGAGTTGACCACACAGATTGGCTAACCGCATTGTTCTAGCATTACGAACTGCCTGATTCTTGCATTACGAACCGCATTATTCTTGCATTACGAACTGCCTGATTCGTGCATTACAAACCGCATTATTCTTGCATTACAAACTGCCTGATTCTTGCATTACGAACCGCATTATTCTTGCATTACGAACTGCCTGATTCTTGCATTACGAACCGCATTATTCTTGCATTACGAACTGCCTGATTCTTGCATTACGAACCGCATTATTTTTGCATTACGAACTGCCTGATTCTTGCATTAAGGACTGTCTTATTACTACATTACGAACTGCATAGCATTGCATTAGGACTGCATTAGAGATCGTGAATTGCTCATTAATACCGCAAGAACCTACAAGTGATTGCTGGCCTAATAACCGGCAAAGCGAAATATTACGAATATGCATATGTTGGATTTCTATCATTTGGTCTCATCGTATTCCTTTTTATAAAGATACCGCTATTTTTATGAAACCAGTGTGGTGTCTAGTTGTGGTGTTATCACTGTGTTACTGGGAGTGTGGTTGCAAATACTTTACACATTGCCTTGGAGATAAGCCTGGCTGCTCGTGCCAAGCTACCAGGGGGTGAGCAGGGGTTATCTAAGCGTGTGTCCCTCCTTACCCCGACTAGAAGCAAGGGTCCCAATTTGGACTAAGGTACATACCTCAGCCAACTAGAGACCCCCAGTTCTAATAAGAAAGAACAAAAAAATCAATCTGTACAGTATGTTACTGAGAAATCTGATTTGGATCAATCAGGAAATGGAGAAATTAGTGACACTGAAGGTGTGTTATGTATAGAATGTCCTGTGTTGAAATTAGAAAGTGCATCAAGAAACACACCCAAGTGTGAAATGTTAATAGGTGGAGTTGAGATTTCAATAGTGGTGGATTCGGGTTTTCCATTCACTATTGTGAACAAAGAGGTGTAGTACTATAAATTTGTAGGGACTTGGGGTAATTAATTGGTTGAAATGAATATTCATCCGGTGACCTTCACAGGTGAAGTATTGGAAACCTGAAGGGATTTATACATAAGATTGTACTCAAGGAAGGAGTTACCCCGGTGAGTCACAAAGTGAGAAACATTCCCTTAAGAGTAAAAGATAAGGGGGTCAATGATTCGAATAAATTGGAACAGAAGGGAATAAATAAACCAATTGAATGTGCTGAGTGGATGTCCCCTTTGGTGGTAGCTAGAAAAGCTAATGGGTAAATAAGATTATGCATAGCTCTGAGTGACCTAAACAAAAACATAGTAGTAGAGAAATTTTCTCTACCCAAAATAAATTAGTTATTAGCTGAGACAAAGTGAGTCAAGTGGCTTTCAACCATAGATCTATCCTCAGCTTTCCATCAAATAGCTCTTCATCATTCCAGTAGGAATCTGAGTGCATTCATCGCACCCTTCAGATGTTACAGATTTGTTTGTATGCCGTTTAGGTTAGCCTCAGTGACTACAGTCTTCCAGAGGTAAATGCACAGACTGTTTAAGGTTTTAAAAGGAGTGACGTACTTCCAGGATGATATTTTTGTGATGGTTAGGAGCAAGGAAGGGCATGATGATAAGCTGAGGGAGATTCTAGAAATAATGAGCAAAATGGACTTACAGCAAAGTTGAGGAAATGTAAATTCCCTAAGAGATCTGTCACTTACCTTGGGCATGAGATCAGTGATGAGGGAATTTTTTCAAAAAAAGAAAACATAGATTCAGACTTTTGTTCTAAATTTTTTGAAAACTTTGCATAACAAAAACTTTGAGTTGAGGCAATTACTTATTCTATTCTATTCTGAAGTTCTTATATAGCAAGTGGCTACCTGAAGGCTTCCCAGCACTCAGCAGACATCGATTGCTGGTGGCAATAGGGGGTTGATCCCTGAATAGCCAGGCCTTCAAGGCTTTGTGGAAAGGAAGTTCAGGCTCCAGTAGGCACAGAACACAAGGCAGGGAGAAGTGTGGCTCAATGGTTAGAGCGGCAGACCCTGATGCAGAGATCTGGCCCGGGACCAGGGTTCAATTCCCGCCTCGGCGGGTCTTGGGCTCAATTTCCTCGGACCTGATAATTCTCGCCTCGGTGCCTATTCTAATCATGGGTCCCACTCTGCAACTCTGGGCAATAGCTTGCTTAATCTCCACAACGGCCCCAACAGCGCTGGGATGCCTGGCTTCACCTTGGGGGTGCCCAGGAGTGGACATTTCACAGGGAAAAGCCAGGAAGGGTTCCACAGCGGTATGCGTACAGCGCCAGGACACCCCTTTGGGGGTATAAGTGCGCTTTACAAGTACAAATTTCATTTCATTTCATATAAATGGAATGTGGAATTACAGAATGAGTTACAGAGTATAAAGGAAGACAAATGTACAGCCTTACCTTTGCAAGGTTTTGCTCAAAATGCTCGCACCATTCTCACCACTGATACCAGTGGTACACAAGTATCAAGGAAATGAGGAAGGTGGCGGGAGGATACTGTATTGTTTGCTTCCAGATCCTTATCGCCAACGTAAGAAAAATACTCGGGGCCCGATTCACAGAACTAACTTAAGACAAAATCCTAAACTTACTACCAGTGCCTTCTGTGAATACCAAAATGAGTAAGTGCCTTCTGTGAATACCAAAATGGTAGTAAGTTTAGGATTTTGTCTTAAGTTAGTTCTGTGAATTGGGCCCTAGGTGATTGAAAAAGAAATGTTAGCTTGTGTCTGGACAATTGAAAAGTTCAGAGAGTTTTTGTGGGGTTCTAAATTCACCATGTATACAGATCACAAGCCTTTGATGAAGGTGTTAATGACAGAAGGGTATGCTAAGGCCACTCCACATTCAGCTAGAATTACATTAATTTTTTTAGATTATACCTATGAGGGTAAATACATACCAGGTTGGAAAAATAAAGTGGCTGACTATTTGAGCAGATCTCCTTTGCAGGAACAAGTTCTGATATCTAATGAGCGGGATGAGTATAGTGTGGGAATGGTTGCTTTGGAAGCATGTGCCATTTCAGAGAGTGACTGGTTGAAAGGTTATGATGAAGACGAGGAAATGGCAGTGATGAAGAAGTTTGTTTTGGAAGGGCGGCCCACTAAAAGCAAATTGGGTGAGGAAGGAAAGAAATTTTGGGAGCTCAAGGATGAGTTGTCTATATCGGATAAAGAACTTTTATTGGGAGGGTACAATGTGATGCCTCCCCATCAGTTGAGGGAAAAAATCCTGGCAATAATGTATGAGGGGCATTTAGGCATTGTCAAGTTAAAAAAGGAGAGTAAAGAATTCATATTGGTGGCCTGGTGTGGATTCGGACATGGAAAAATGTGTAAGGAACTGTACAAATTGTATGAATGCTGACAAATCACATAACGTTTTTAGATCTTCTTTAGGTTTGAGAGAAATGCCCGAAATGCATTGGGTTGCTTGTGCTGTGGATATTTTAGGTCCCATTCTGGATAGTGAAGGGGTGCCGAAATATATCACAGTACTTATGGATTTGTATTCGAACTGGCCGGACATTTGCATTAATTCCAAAGTGGATGCTACTATTATCATTTCGTTTTTGGAAACAATTTTCTTAAAGGAAGGTATTCCTACAACATTATTACTTAGTGACAATGGGCCACACTTTATGTGGAAAAGTTAAAAAATGTCATGTCCAGGAATGGAGTTAAGGCGGTGCACACAGCAGTGTACTATCCCAGAGGGAATGGCAGTATTGAAAGATTCAATAGAGTAATCATGGGAAGTATGAAAGCTGCGATTAATGTAGGCAACAATTGGGATAAAAAGAATTAGGTAAGCTAAGCTGGGCTTACAGAATTACACACTCAGTGACTGGTTATAGTCCTTTTAAATTTTTGAGAGGAGGTGAACTGTTTACCAAGGACAGCAAGGCTTGGATGTCATTGGAGCTTGAATGGAAATGGTCACTGGAGGTGGCTGAGAAGAATTTGGAATTGGTGAAAAAGACGTACAACGAGTACTATGATAAAAAAGAATGGAGTAAGGGATGTTGATTTGCAAAAGGATGAGTGGGTGTGTGTAAAAATGGACAGCAAGGCCAAGAAGGGAAATAGCAAGTTTTCCCAACCACTTGAAGTACTATAAGTGCATGACTGTTCTGCTAAGTTGTCGGAGGGAAAGATCTGGCATTTCAGTAAGTTGTCTCAATGTAATAAAGGATTGTCATGGAGCAAGGAGATGAGAAGGAAGAGAGGAGAAGAAGGAAAAAACTTGTGATGGTGAAAGGATCAGGATGTTGATGGAAGGTGTCCGGGTTGGAGGAGAATGAGAATGAGGATATTCTTGATGGAAGGAGTCTAGAGTTGGAAGTGAGGGAGAGTAATCCTATTGATCGGGATACCAGCAACAATGATGATTGGGAAAGGTTAGAATCTAACAAAGGTGTAATGGATAACAGCCTTACCAGAGGCAAGTTAACTGGTTTTGACTGAGCACAGAGCCTCTCTGCCACAAGAGAACAAAGGAAAATGCTGTGTAAATATTGGGGCCCAGACCTCAGAACTTCAGAATACTTCTGTACTCAACAGGAACCTCTGCCAAGGAGAAGAGCTGGGAAAACTGAAGGAGAAGTACAGCCCCTTTGCTGTGTGCTGTTTGGGGTTGGCCTGCAGTGGCTGTTTCTGCCAAGGAGAGGATAAAGACTTTGCTGTGTGCTTTGTCTCCTGCTTGAAGAAGATCTCCAAGGGCTTGAAATAGAGCTTACCTCCTGTTCTGAAGTCTCAGGAACACAAAGACTTCACCACCAGCTCCCCTGAACTTCCTTGCTGGGAGTTCTGACCTGCCAAGAGGTGCCTGTTGCTGAGTTGGGCCTCTGGAGGTTGTTCCTGTTGTTGAGAGCTGGAAAAGAGATGCAACTACGAGAAGCGTGACGCATTCACACCTGTTTCCGACGCATCGCTGAAGAAACCGACGCAAGCGCGACGCATCCGCACCTGTTTCCGATGCATCGCCGAAGAAACCGACGCAGCGCCTGCCCACTGCTGGAGAAATTACCCCACACCAAATCCCGTGCACCAATCTCCCAAGTATGAGATCAGCGCACCATTTACGACGCAGGCCCCCTGTGCGGCTGCAAGAACCAATGCATCGTGGGACTGCGGCTGGAGAGACCAACGCAGTGCCATTGCTGCCGCATTGAGAACCGCTGCATCCCCGATCCCCACGCATGGCACTGGGGCGCCAAGTCTACAAGGACACCGGGGCCGCAGTAAGAAACTGACGCATCACCTCCCCGCGTAGTAAGAAACAGACGCATCACCTCCCCTTCAGTAAGAAACCGATGCATCACCTCCCCTGCATGGCAGTAAGGAACCGACGCATCACCTCACCTTGAGTAAGGAACCCACGCATCACCATCCCTGGGCGTAAAGGAACTGACGCATAACCTTCCCTATGGCTGTTTTTGTTTACAATTTTGACGAATCCACGGTACTTTGTGTTGAAAGTCTCGCATCTATAGTTGGCTTTGGGCAGAACTGTTTTTACCTTCCACGAAGTACATTTTGATTGCTGTATTGTAGATTTTTGTCATTTTGGTCTTGTTTGGTTTAGATAAAGATTACTTATTTTTCTAAACTGGTGTGGTGTCCATTTGTAGTGTTTTCACTGTATTACTGTATGTGTGCACAAATGCTTTACACACTGCCTCTGAGATAAGCCTGTCTGCTCGTGCCAAGCTACCAAGAGGGTGAGCAGGGGTTATTTTAGAAGTGTATCCCCCTTACCCTGACTAGGAAGAAAGGTCTCTACTTGGACAAAGGTGCAACCCATTGCCAACTAGAGACCCCCATTTCTAACAACACGTTAACATGATTAGAATTATTAGTATTATTTGTTAACCTAAGAAGAAAAATTGTAAAATGTATTAGTATAGCATTTAAGATTTTAGTTAGTTACTAAAGTGGAAGGATGTGTGGTATCTGGGTCAGCCTGATACCATGGGCAACAGTTACCATGGAAGTGAGGATTCCAGAATATGTGGTAACGGCAGTTGGATGAGTGCTTAGTTGAAGGGCAGACATTACTGCTTGCTCTCCTGGAATAAATACCTAGTAATTACCACTGGTTCCTCTCGTTGATGGAAAGGACACCACAGCAAGGCCCTGAAAAGTATCCAGTGCAATGTAAAAGCAGTTTTAGTATTTTAATATAACACAATTACCTTCATTATGGGCGCAAAACACCTGCTGACTCAGCCTCAGAGGTATAGATGTACTGCTTTGCAACCTATGCAGCCATTCTGAAAAGAAGGGCGATGTGACCTGAGTTTCCACTCAGTCTACTGCCGTATGGTTATCATGGCAACCATAGTCCCCATCCACACAGTGTCTTATTAACGCAAGGGAACGTTGAACTATGTGAATGTGTGTGATATGTGAAGACTGTCTCTGTATGTATTATTGTTTTAAAACGTCTTGCTTTTCTTCTTGCTTTTGTGTTTTTAATTTTTGTTTAGAAATTGTGTTGTTTAGCTGGCTGTTCACAGTAATTTTTTTACGTAAGGTGTCTTGGCAGGAATTTTTATATACAAGAAGTGGTTGTATGAAATCTATGAAAATCTATAGCAACATGTATTAATTTATTTGGGTGTGGGTACAATAATTTCTTAATCTTAGGAAGTTTTGAGGTCCATCCTGAAACTCAGGTATGCTAGTTCCTTTTTCAAAACCTTTTTTAATTAGGTTTTCTATTAACAATGCAATTGAATCAGAAAATTCAAAATTGTGCAAACTAAGGACTAAGGACTGGGGCTGGTACCTTCACCCTCGCTAAGGAACAGTTAGGGGAAGGCCTGGACTTCTGTGTCCCAGCAGGAGGAGAGAGGCACCAAAAACCAAGCAAATGAGAAAGCTGGTGTAGGGAGCCAGTGAATCAAGCTTCTTGCAATTGTTCAACAGAGCTCATGGCACTCCGCCGCATCTTCTATTATTTCCCTCAGGGAGGGCCAAGCTCGTGGTGGACGCCGCAAGACTCTTTACAAAATACCATGAGGAGCAGGGATACTTGGGGCCCATACTTGAAAGCCCCAGGGGGCCCCCATCTCCCCGGGGGCAGACATAAGAAGACCAGAGGCCCGTGACATCATTCCCAGGCCCTGAAGAGAAAAAAGATGGTGCGTTTATCGTTGGAATCTGGACCGCATCTACCGAACTGCAATGTGCTGGTATGCCATGCGTATTTCCCACCCGTGCCCATGTCTGGGGGGCCCTCAGCCTTCCTGCCTGTGCTTTTCATGGACAATGGGACAGTGATGATCCTGCTGTGGGTGGGAGCAAGGAACCAAACTGCTTCCACCCTGCAGGAGCAACAAGGAGAATGCAGCTGCCTCCCAAGCAGGAGGGGAGTCAAGGGAGCCCGCTGGACCACTGGGGCCCCAGGACTTCTCCCACTGCCCCCTATGCAGGATCTGCCTTGGGGGGTCCTGGGTATGACCAGGGACCCGGAGAACAAAAGAAAAAGAAGAAAAAGATGTGTGGCGCTAAGCCACAGGCTTTTCAAGAAAGTGTCCAGACCGCTAATTTGAAATTCGTAGTTCCACTGATGGGGATTGTTCACTCAAGCTTCTCACACTGTGGTAGCCTCGGAAATGGCAGGGGCACCACCAGCGAAACAAAGAGGGGTCATATCATGGGGGGCTGCAGGTTCCTCCACACCTCAGAAGGGTTTTCAGTAAAATGACCCTAGGTTTCCAGGGTGAACAAATCTAGGACCATTTCTTCTACAGCCTGAGAGAGCAAGGATCTCTAGTGGTTGGTCCTATGGTTGCATATTCTGTGGTCTAAAGTGGCAGATGAAAGACATAAACGTGTTACTTTGTTTGACAATGCTTTATTTAAAATGTATTGTTGACAGTGATTTTTAATAAACACTGCAATGCTTTGTTGACAAGGTTGATTGCATGTAAAACATGGTTACTGATTACTGATCATTTTTAGCATGTGATTCTTGGTTTTCATTGAGATGACCCTGACAAAGCCATTAGGCCTGCTTTATTTGGTGACACACCCCTACATTGTAATGTGCTACCTGCTATAGATAGGGGTGTTTGTGATTTTTGGGGGACAAGAGCCAGTAGGGATCAAATTGTATTTCAGAATGTCATTAACATTATTTCCACCCACCATATTTATATATTTGGAAATCACTGCATGGTATTTAGTAGTGTGTGGGTAATAAATGTACTTTTCCTTTTTTTAGCAAAAAGTACATACAGGACAATCATTTATTTAGTGTTGTTTTTGTATGCCAGTGAATGATGATTATTAGCCTACATCAACTCCCCTGAGTAGGACTTGGACTGCTCTGCTTCGCTACCCTGAGAGAGTCAAGCTCTACAATGGGGTCCTCTGTACCCAGTGAGGGGATAATTGTGGACCTCTTACTTGTGCAGGGCTCACATCCTTCACAACTAATAACCCGATTTCCTTACAGTTAGGATGTATTTGCTGCATAATTTGAGACTACCACAAATATGAATCCTAGCAAATCCAATTTTGCAAATACATAATTATCACCTATATCAGTCCATGTCCATATCATTCGGAGCTGCAGAACCTTTTAGAACAGAACAGCACCTCATACCTCTAGGAGAGAGAACAGGATATGGCAGTGGAGGAGGCGAATGGCAAGGCTGTCTGCTACTGCTGGCCACCTTGCCCACCCAGTTCCTCTTCAACTTCTCAGATCTCTCAGTATGAGAGTGTCACCTGGAGAAGTGCGACATCTAATGAAATATGTCACACTGTTGACATTCTGTAAGGCTATGTTGAGACAAACCAGACCCCTAAAAGGGACATGATTTACGAAGTAGATTGGATTGTATAGACTGTCCAAGAACTGGGATCAAAGGAGATGTCCATGGAAATGCAGAAGGGAAATTAAAGATTAAAAAAGGAGAGACTTTTCAACTGTTCACACCTGAATCATTACAAGCTGTCTACAGTGAAGACCATATGCCACCATGCATATCACTTTAAAACTGTAAACCCACCTATCTTGCCCTGATCTGATGATAATTTTCTCATTCATTTGTATGGCCAACCAGAAGACTGACAGCATTAGCTATGGCCAACAAGAAGAATGAAAGGCCTAGAATGGTCGGTAATTCCTGCTTATTGAAATGGGTCATGAACTACATGTGAAAACTAGTAGTGGATCACAATTAATACTCAGTCAAAACCCCATACTGTAACACGTCATGTGGTTTCTTGAATCGTATGTGTGGGGTGCGAGCACTCTGTAAACTCACAAAGCATTCCCATACAAATGTCAATCTGTGACAGCTTCTCATTATTAGTAGCAGTGTCCTAAAATGACATAGTGGGCAGTGGAGCTGTGCAAGTCAGTGTGACTAGAAAGGATAAAAGAAAATCGAACAGGCATGTTCTGGTGTGGTACTTTGGGTCAAACTGAAGGAGGAATATCAAGCCATATGGTTTGTGGATGTTACTAAAGGTCGCCAGACGTCAACATGGCTCACTGGCTCAAAGCAGAAGCCATATTAATCACTGGTGGCATGGTCAGAAGCCTGAGTGGGTGGAGTGAATTTCCATTGCAGAGCAGGAGATATCGTCATATATTTCTGGAACCTCTTGGGTCCAGGTAGGCATACCTAGAATTTACTGCAGCACACCACATTGTGGAAGGATCTCCAGGGAAGCCATCCATCAGAGGACAGGCTGTAGTGGGCCTCTAGCTGAAGCAATGAAAGAATTGTGGAGGGAGGGGGGTTGGGGGTACCGGGACTCCCAACAGGTGAGAGAATAAAAGGACCTGTCTCCAAAATTGAAATCCTCCGTAAAGTTAGTTAAATCTCTCGGGTGTCACTTCACAGCAAACATAGTGGGAGGGGGCATAACCCCATAAACACGTGGAACCTTGTGTATGCAAAAGTGAGGCTATCAAGAAATAGAGTGTACAGTGCCTGGTGCACTTACAATATATCATTCACTCTCCCAGATGTGCAATAGAATATACAGATTTGGTATTTTGAATGAAGACACTGGCATATACACATAGGGCCCGATTCACTTCATTTTGTAGTAAGTAAAGTAATACTACAGTAGTACTACTTACTACAAAATGCAATTTACAAACCTACAAGTGTAAATCCCCACCTCTCCTATCTTTTCTATGTGGAGATCTTCACACATGTAAATTTACTACATAGTAGTAAATTTGGGGGGTCAAGGGGGGCTGGCTGGAAAAGGGAACTTACTAACTACTAAATGGAAGGGCTTTAGGGAGGGTGAGGAAGAGGTTTAGGCAAGGACATAAACCCACCCACAAAAGAGTAAGCCCATTGCTATCCGCAAACTGCACTTTGAGAGTCACTACAGCCAAAAAGGACCCAAAACAGTAGCAAATGTACTTCAACTCACAGCTGGAGAACATCTATGACCATACATTGCCAACCACAGGAACTGTAACACCCTCCCATATAAAAAATAAAACCACATAGGAAATACCATCTGACGATGGTGCATGGGTAAAATCTACATACAGTGATGCACAGTTATCACGGTTGCAATAATGTACAACTGTTCAACAATACACTATTAATAATATCATATATATATATAAATATATATCATGCATATCGGGGATACTATGAGAATCATAGACAATCATAAGTTGAATAATTCCACTGAACTCTGAATCTAAAATCAGGTTACATCAGGTATTTAAACCGCAAAGAACAACACGAGACACAACAAATAATGAATAATTGAAATATAAAACAAACAAAAACCGAACAAAATACAATGTATACAATGGAAACCACCATTTGACCAAATAGCTCTGAACAGGTAACTGGGGCCCCAGTACCTTGATTTAACTGACTATAAAGAAGTAGCTGTAGCAGTTTAAACTGCAAAGATAAATAGGCATCATGCGATTTATTTAGAGAAACAACACTGGTATTTTTAACATGTACTCACGTTTGCACTTTAGCACTATTTTGCACAATTTAAGTTTCTTTGGCGTAATGCATTTGACATAATCATGAAACTTAAACGTATATCGGCAAAAGTATACATTTCTAAGAACGAAGAATGTAATTTGCACTATTTAGGACCATGGGGAATATTTTTACTACAGTAAGTTTACCACCATGATGAGGTTATTAAGTGAAAAAGTTCTTTTAAAAAGTTTTTATAAAATGCTTTTTATAATCTTAAATCGCAAAATCTTTCGTTCATGTTTATTGTATCGAAGTACCACGTGTCAATGATTAAGCTTGCACTAGTCACTTTAAATAGCCTATGACAATGTGAAACTATGTCATGTGATCAAGGCCCGAGGAAGGGCTGAAACGCGTCAGGGCGACTTGCACCATTAAAGAATAAATCAGCACCAAACTTCGTGGTCCGTATCCGTTTTTGCCAAAGATCGTGGTGGAGAGAAACGGGAAATTTTGGATATATATATATATATATATTTATATAAGAAACCTCTGCTCCACTCAAGGAAAAGAGCACGCACACGAGGGCTATGTAGGTTAAGGCCTTTTTAATATGTAGAGCCTCCTCCGACCCAGCACAGAGAGACGCGTTTCGGCTGACGCAGCAGCCTTCCTCAATCTCAATATTTATATATCATGCATTTTGTTAGTGCAAACAGTAATAAGAAAAACTGAAAATGCACATAATACCATATTCAGATATGCAACAGAAAAATTATACAATGAGCTGGTGATCTGACAATGAGAACAGTGATATCATGTAAAAACTGGTGTAGCTAAAGGAGATGTTAATGCACTATACTTCAATGATTTCAGAGTCCATGGCTATATAGGTTGTATAATGTTTGAAAAGCTTTAATGTTTGCAGAAGGTCAGAAAGCACTAAGAATGAAAAGGCACAGAACAATACCAGCTCTGAAATAGACATGGATGTGAAGTTTGAAAATAGCTAATGTTTGGGAACCTTGGAATGGTTACAATTCGATTGAAGTAACACAATTGCCCTACTGAAAATTGGATATCTTGTGCCATTCAGTATCCCTAAGTACATATTACAGTTTGTGATGCCAGAAGTTTGCAAACATTTAAAATAAACACAGAACAAAACAAACACCGAGTAAATTCAGTAGTTGTACATCAATTATCCGTTAAGAAAAGGAGCAACAGTCAATCTCCAGACTGCATCCCTCCCTATCTGGTGAGTGGTTTCAAGAGCTCAGTGGCGTTCGACAATCTGTTGTCATTGAGATACCACTGGATTTAGGTTTAACTATGCCAACTCCTTATATGCTGGACTTCGAAAATGCCCTCTTCAACTAATAAAGGTCATTCAGAATTCTGCTGTCTGATTGGTACTAGTTGCCCCTCGATTTTGTCATTCCTTCCCTCTACTGAGAAAACTTCCCTAGCTTCCCATCTGCAAATGGATCCACACTAAGATACTTTGTACTGTTCTGAAACCTCTGAGAAGACTTGCACCTATATGGTTCAACAATAAACAAATGAAGAGATAGGATCCCCTAAGAGTTTAATGTTAATTCACAGCCAATATTTTTATTATTCCTAAATTAATCAAGTGCAGGCTGGATGGTCGCAGCTTTTTGGTCTGGGCTGCAAAACTTTATGATGCTTTACCAGGCAATCACGGCTTGATCATGTCTAGGTATATTTAGACACTATTCAAAGTCATGTCTATGCTCCCAAGCATTCTAAACTTTTTAATTTAGACCAAGTTATCTTCTTAATGCCACAAAACCTCTGGTAATCAAGTGCTTTATAAATGCACCAACACTAAGGTTGATCCTTCAGCAGTCCACATCTGCTCTTGTGTTAGAGGATTGATTGGGCTTCAGGTGGGGTCCTCCAGTCTCACCTAAGCTCCCCATGGCCGGTCCCAAGCCCAGCTGCGAAAGGAGGAGGGTTATTTGTGGGGCTAGCTAACCAACCATGCAAAGAAATCCTAGTTACAGAAACTTCAACCAAAAGACATTCCAGCTGTGGACGGAGGAGGCCCCTCTTCATGGAGAGCTACAACACTTTGTGGTGAAAGCCAGAGATCCCTGGAAGCCCAAGAGCATCACCATCTGGACATTGAATGTGCGGACCTTGTACAAGACAGGGAAGACAGCCCAAGTGGCACCGGAGATTAAAAAATACAACCTTGCCGTGCTTGGCATCAGCAAGATCTCATGGACACAGTCCGGACAGAAAAGACTGGCTTCAGGAGGAATGCTGCAGTATTTTGGCCACGAGGAAGAGAATGGCCCACATTCTCAGGGAGTAGCACTGATGCTAACGCCAGCAGCCAACAGAGCTCTAATTGGTTGGAAATCTCATGGTCCCAGAATCATCACAGCAACCTTCTGAACAGAGAAAAAGATGATCAACATACGTTATCCAGTGCTATGCACCTACAAATGACAGCAAAGAAGAGGATAAATATTGTTTTTCCAACCAACTCGAGTCCATCCTGGAGAAATGACTTGAGAGAGACATCACCATACTGATGGGGGACCTCAATGCCAAGACTGGAAGCGACAACACTGGGTATGAAGAAGTCATGGACAACCAAGGCCCTGGTGACATGAACAAGAACGGTAAAAGACTACACAAGGCAACGTGGGTTTCGCCAGATCATTCAACAGAGAACCAGATTGACCATGTCAGCATTGCCAAGAAGTTACGAAGGTCCCGCCAGGATGTGAGAGTGATGAGAGGAGCAGACGTGGCGTTGGACCATCACCTGTGGACAGTGGCGGCTCCTCTGCTAAGGCAGAGGAGCTTTGCTCCACTGCTCAAAAGGTCAAATAAAATGATAATAATGCATTGTTATTATCATTTTAGTTTTCCTATTGCAGTCAGTGGCTCTCGGGCGGGGCTGGCCAGATCGGGGTGAGGAGTTGCTTCAAAACCCTAAGTGTGCACAACTGCTTGGCCGGCCCTCTTGGGCTGGCCAAACTGTCATGCGCACTTTGCAGCTTCCCCACCAGGCTGCAATGCACAGCCTGGTGAGGAACATGTCCAGCCTCCTATTCCCCATCTGAGCACCGAACCCCTGTTGCGAGGATTCTGCACATACACAGAACTATGCACAAGAAAACAGGACCTCTGTGTATAGGGGTGTACCAACCTACCACCTTAGTCCCCAAAATCCCAAAACCGACTAGCTATAGTGTCTCATTTGTTCTCCTCCAAAATCACGAAGCTACAAATGATTAGACAACCCAGAACACAACACTCCCGACTCTCTCAGGAATCGCGGTAGCAAGACATACCCTTTCGCTCGCTCACTCGTACTTGTCCACAATAAGAATGGTGAGAGTCGCTGCTATAGTTCAAAATGTTTATTTTAACTATCGTGCTCTTTGATGCAGTATACGAGCCACTATCAGCAGCGAAATGCATAAACCTAGAACAATTAGCATTGTTACAATTCCATAGAATATAAAGGGGGATGTCATCATATACAGACAGTGGAAAAAGGACTATAAGGCCTAACCTCCCTCCCCTTGATAAGGTGAAGTTTATTATATAAAGGAAGATCTCTGGGCTTTGTCAGCAGACCCCATACCTTAGTGCCTAGACGGAAGCTTTACATCACAGGAACCGCATAGCTCTTCTCCCTGGAAAGGACCCTCTCCAAGTGTGTGTCAGAACAACATGCATCCACGTAATATCAAAGCACGAGCTTCCAGCAGCGCAGCTGTGTTAGCATGTTTTGTCTAGATGCTAGGGACTGACCAGAACAGAATAACAAGGGGCATTGTTTATCGACCTTGCACACCGTGTTCAGACTAAACTCCAGGAACAAGCAGAGAACGCAGAAAGCAGACAGTTCTCATGTGAAACGCACAAACAGAGTCTTTCAAAACAAAGTCATGTAGTAACGTGTGCAAAAGCAGCATCTTGGCAGCAGAGCTCATGCTAACTTAGCAATGTCGACAATGACCCTAATGGCCATATAACACCACGGCACTCAGACCAATCACAACGCTGCATTGCAGCATTGTGATTGGCTCAGGGGAGCCAGGGTGCTTCCTGCTGCCTCCTGCTGTCTGACCGGAGACAGGAAGAAGAGGCCAGAGGAGAGGCGGCGGCCGGCCATTTTCAGGTAAGTGTTTTTTTTCATTTTTATTACCCTCCACCACCGGTGTCCGGTAGCAGCTGCTACTGCCTGTGGAGTCCAGGCTAAAGCTGAAGAAAGCATGGATGGAACTGACAAACCAACACCAGGAATATAACACTATCCTCCTCAAAGATGCACAGAAATGGAGTGAAAACTCAGTCACAAGCCACAACAAGTTTCAAATTCTGCAAGAACTAGAGGACGACAGAGACCCAGTAGAAAGCCAGTGGGTGATGATCAAAGGAACAGTGACATCAACTTGCCAGGAGGTACTGGGTCCCAAGAAACATCAGCTGAAAGAATGGATCTTCACCAAGACTCTCTGCAAAATCTAAGCACGAAAGGAAAAGAAAGCTCCAGTCAACCCCAGCCAACAAAGAGCAGAAAAAGTGAAATCTCAAGGTGAATACACCAAAAACAGCAAGGAGGAAAAAGAGATGCTTAAGAGCAGGCAAGCAGAGATTCATTGATGGTCTTGCCACAGTAGCCCAGGAAGCAGCAAGCCATGGAAATATGAAAGGACTCTATGACATAACAAGGAAACTGTCCGGCAGATGTAGTAAGCAAGAAAGATCTGTTAAAGGCAAAGCTGGAAGACAATCATGGGTAACGAAGGCCAACAATGAAGATGGGTGGAGTACTTTAAAAAACTGTTGAACCAGCCTTCTATCAACTCCAGGCAAAGTGATCAACAGAGTCATCCTTAACAGAATTAAAGAACAAGTTGGCGCTCAGTTACAAGACCAGCAAGCTGGCGTGTGCAAAGATAGATTCTGCACAGACCAAATTGCAACACTGCGCATCATCATTGAGCAGTCGATGGAATGGAACTCCCACCTCTATGTCAAGTTCATTGACTATGAGAAGGCATTTGACAGCGTGGACAGGGAAACCCTTTGGAAACTACTCCACCACTACAATGCACCAGATAAACTTGTAAGAATCATCAGGAACTCTTACGAGGGAATGACCTGCAAGATTGTCCATGGAGGAGTACTCATGGAGGCCTTCGAAGTGAGTACCGGAATCCGCCAGAGTTGTTTGCTCTCACCTTTTCTTTTCCAGCTGGCCATATATAGGATTATGTAGTCATCCACAGCAAAAAAAAGAAATGGGATCCAGTGGACACGTTGGACACAGCTCGATGACCTGGACATTGCAGACGACCTGACCCTACTCTTCCATACCCATCTGCAAATGCAAGAGAAGACCGACAAAGTGGCAGCCAACTTAGCCTCAACATCCACAAGGGAAAAACCAAGATCCTGAAGGCTAACACAGCCAGCATAACTGCAGTCTCTCGTGCAGGCGATGCACTGGAAGAGGTTGAGGCCTTCAACTACCTGGACAGTGTCATAGACAAGCAAGGCGGCACAGATGCTGATGTCAAGGCAAGAATCGGCAAAGCAAGGGCTGCCTTCATTCAGCTAAAGAAGATTTGGAGCTTCAAGGGCCTAATGCTGTAAACCATGATCAGTGCTTTTAACACCAGCATTAAATTGGTCTCCTTCTGTATGATGCAGAAACTTGGAGGACAACAGTGACTACCACCAACAAAGTCCAGACCTTCATCAATACTTGCCTTTGAAAATCCTCCAAATCCACTGGCCAAACACCATCAGCAACAACAATAAATAGTAGCAGACTTTCCAACTCCCTGCTCCTGAAGAAATCATGAAAATACACTGGGCCTGGATAGGTCACACCCTCCACAAGCCTGCATCAAACACCACCAAACAAGCGCTCACCTGGAACCCTCAAAGAAAAAGGCAAAGAGGAAGGCCAAGAGATACCTAGTGTCTATGCCTTGAGGCTGACTGCAAAGAGACAGGTTACACCTGGAGTCAGATTGAAAGAAAAGCCCAGGACTGAGATGGTGGAGAGTCCTGGTTGATGGCCTATACCCCAGGAGGGGTAGCAGGCATAAGCAAGTAAGTAAGTTCCTCATTGTGTGTGGCTGCCTAAGACGAATACACAAAGCCCAACTGTCAACTGTACCCAGTCATGTGACCCAGAGACAGAGTGTAGGCACAAAATGACTAAGGTATGAAAATGCTAACTTTCTAAAAGTGCCATTTTCACAATTGTAAATTAAAATCATACTTCACCATAAGTTAGGATTTTTCATTACAATTCCAGAGACACCAAACATAAACTGGTTCCCTGTTCCCATTTGGAATTTACAGTTGGAGAGAGGTAGGTCATGACACCACCAGGACATGTAAAACTGAAAAGTACATGTCCTACTTTTTAAAATACATTGCACCCTGCCTTCTGGGCTGTCCAGGGCCTACTCTAGTGGTGAATATTAAAAAGGAAGATTTGGGCCTGGCAAAAGGTTTAGTTTACCAGGTCGAAATTGCAGTTTACAACTGCACACACAGGCTGCAATGGCAGGCCTGAGACATGTTTAAGGTGCTACTTAAGTGGATTGCAAGATCAGTGCTACAGGCACACTAATAGCATTTAATTTGCGGGCCCTGGGCACAGGTAGTGCTACTTTACTAGGGACTTATGAGTAAATGTTATATGCCAATTGGGTATAAGCCAATCTAACATGTTTTAAGGAGAAATCGCAAGGGTTAGCAGGGGTAAAGTGTGCAGTATCCTAAAGTCAGCAAGAACAAAGTCAGCAAAAACAGGTAGTCTGAAGGCAAAAAGTTAGGGAGGAACCATACAAAGGATGCCAAATCTAACAACCTCCATCTTGTAAAAGCCATTCTAATACAAAAGTAAATGTTTGAGATCAGTTACGTCTAACCCTAATTACAAGTGCCCTAGCAATATTTACAGAAGCTATCACAACCAGCACCCCACTTATCTTGCAGACAATCTCACCATTGTCTGCAATTTTAGCACACCGGCAGCCAGGACACCATGAGACTGCAGAATAACAAGTGTAAAAATGAAACAAAATAAGGCATCACACATACACTTGGGATCAGGAACATCAGCTACTATGCTATTACAATTTAGGAAAGAGTTGAAGACTCAGATCTCTAAAGAACACTATGTCACAATGCATTAACCATCAATAACCCAGCTTCCTCTCCTCTTACTCATTGACTTTATGCTTGTATTCAACCATGTACAGCACTCAGTTGCCTTTTGCCTGGGTTTGTGCTCTAGCAATACCATAGCCATACATACATATGTATACCTTTACAGGATCTCACAGGATCTCACCCATTCCAATGTGTGCAAAGAATTATTCTAAATTAGGCTCACTGGTAATGTTCTTGATAACCTTTATCATTATTCATTCAAATTAATGTTCAAGAAGGATTAAACCTGTGATGATTCTGTGCAATGTTTCAGAACATTATGTTTAGTAGAACAATATACCCATGAAGCCGTACCCATCAGCCTAATAATCAGGACTCTACATGGGAAGACCTGTAGATAGTGCACCTAAGCATCCCAAACACTATGAATTAGCTGCCAGTAGCCAGCTCCTGCATGAAAGTCAAACAGAGCCCCCTTAGCACTAAGGGGGAGAGGCCAATGTGAGTCTGTCCTCTCAGGGCTTATCCAAGGGGTGAGGGTGAGGACTATCAACAGTAGTTTAGAACTTCCTAGGGATTGTAGGCCATTCAAACTATTGCCAAAATATTAAAAGCACAGGGGGCTCATTGGGGACAAAGGGAAAAATGTTGGAGGTTGTCATTCTTAAACTCAATTGAAGCACTTACTCAAACCTATTGTGTGAGTAATTTAAGGTGTGTTCTGTAAACTGGATGGGATGCCATTAATCCCTTATCCCTGACACTGATGCCATCGATCCTTGGATCCCTTAGCCAAATCTTAGAAAGGTGGAACTGCTACATTTGAAATTTTTGTGCAACTTTAAGTGCAATTTCCGTTTATAGAATCAGGAAGGCCTGCTGCGCTGCCCTACGGCAAAACCTCATAAATGAGGCCCTTATTGTTCTATTGGTTGCTAAAGCTTGAAGGCCTTAGCAAGTCTGGGATGGGACCATGGAAAACATATGGAACAAGGAAAGATACTTGAAGTCTTTTGAGATGAAGGTATTGTATCTTAAACCACCTACGCAAGCCACCTACATAACAAATATATTTTTGGGAGCTCACTGAGCAGGAGCGGCCCGTGTAGGTAAGAGTGGTTGGGGCGGTGGGGCCGGGTTGGGATTCGACTGACGACCACGAGGGAAAATTGAATAAATACATAATTTTCCCTCGTAGTCGTCTGTCGAAAATCCCCCCACCCAGCCCCACCGCTCTTACCTGCACGGGCCACTGCTGTCACTGAGGATGCTGTTACAGTAGTTCAGAAGAGCGAAACCATGTCATAGACCAGAATGGTATATTGGGTAGGACATCCTGTCCAGCCATAGCTGGTAGAATGTTCTCTTGGTGAAATTGTTCACGTGTGGAATTAAAGTGAGATTGTTGTCATAGCTGACAGCTGTGCTACGTAGCTGTTGATCTGGCATTTAGGGCAGCACTAGGTATTCCAATTAGGCAACAGGGAGTGGTAAGGGATTTACTAAGCTAACAAGCACAACCGTACAAGTGGTAGTAAAGGGCAATACTAATCCACGTAACACAACAAGACATAGGCACAGATTTACTAGCAATTTGTGCCACAGCAACATTATGCAAAGTTATTTAAAGCTATGCACAGATATTTTTCCAGTATAAAAGGTATTTTGTGCTATGAATGTGCCCTTTGTATCCCTTTGCATCAAGGGACGTTCTAGGTCAAACAGCTCAAGCAGCCATTTGACACAAAGCCTATTCCAATAGAGGGCTTTACCATTTTAAAAAAAAAACAATACCCCGTCGCCTAAACCACCCCCTCGCCCATGCCCCACCCACCTCCCCATTGAAGCAGGCATTAAGCATGGGAAATGATTTCATTATTTTCAAAAAATATACATCCCATAAGTGCTGAAGTGTGTAGCACAGATCCAGTACATGGGGTCCTTCTGGGTAAGAGTAATCTTCCAGTACAAATCCTATGCTAGACAGCATACACTCACCTCTTCACCATGGTGCAAGGCTATGCATCACTCAAGGCAGTCTAATTAGAGCATCCATGCAGTGGTTGACAACAGCAGTCTCAGCAGATATTGTTCTGCACTGTTTCCCCCCTTGCATAGTGCACCACAGCAAGTTTGGTTGCTGTGCTGGGATGATGAGTGAAGAGTACCACTGAAGTGCCAATAGGAAGCATTAACTGTTCACAGTGCTACTAAACTGCAAGACTGTGGTCACACAAGCTGCCAAAAAAGAAATATAAATATGGGTGTGAATGCATAAAAATATGTTCACTAGAGCAGTGAGACCTCTTAGTTTGTCTGACCATCATTTTTCACTCAGTTGCCATGAATGTAGAGCAGTAGTCTGCATCCTGGCCTAAAACTGTTTCATAGGCTTCTGCTTGTGTCACCATCTTGATAGTTAAGCCTGACCTACTGTGATAACAGTCTTGTAGTGAAAACACACAAGCGCTATATTTCCCTTCTAACTTGTCATGCAGTATGTACGTAACCCCAATAGAAGAAATTCGCTATAAGCCACGGTGAAGCTACACACAAACACAACAATGCACGTTCAATGCACCATTATTAAGAGGGATGAGTTTGTGAGGAGGATAGCTCTGCTTGGTCTACAGAACTACTGGTCATGTGACTGCTCCATGGCATGCAGGCAGCAGTAGTGTCTACTGAGACATGTTTACTTGTAAAGAGCTATGCATCATTCTGCATGTACTTGGCTCCATATATTATTGCTAAGGGAAATGGCAAAAGGGATTAATATAAAATTTAATTAATGGTTTGTTTTGTTCATTTCAACTACATTCTCTATACAAAGTTATATTTATTTAGGGGTTTCTCAAAGACAAATTACTCTCATCCACATATGTTAGACAACTCCATTGGTTATAGAAGTCACACATATTTTGAGGGGCCCTTAAATCCTTATGTCGGAAAACCTGTTTTGAACAGCAGATGCTCTTTGTGTGCAACATCTCCAATGTGACCTGGATCTTTTTTTGGTCTGCGTCAGATGTGATAATCCAGCATGCTGCAAAAAGGCCATTAGCAAATGTTTATTGAAACCCTGACATGATATTAATGATTCAAGATTCACTCTGCAAATCCCACTGAATATGCTTCAAGAGACTGCTGAACTCCGTCCTTGCAATGGGATTTGCAAAATGCTGTTAATTCAATCTCTGTCCCTTTAAGGGCCACAGGCTTCAGTAGAATGAAAATGGAGGCACAATGAGAAGGGACATTGAGAAGGGGCTCCCATAGAGCAGTGAATGCCCCCCTGTTGCCTGTGTGGTGACATTCACTAAGTGTTAGACCTGGCATCCTTGGCGTGGTACTTCCCTAACGTTCTGCCTTCAATCCTTCTGTTTTGCTGAATTTGTTTTTGCTGGCTTTAGGACTCTGTACACTTTACCACTGCTAACCAGTGCTAAAGTGTTTGTGCTCTCTCCTTCAAACATGGTAAAATTGGCTTACACCCCATTTGCGTATTTAGTAGTTTCCTTTTAAAGTGGTACTACATGTACCCTGGACCTGGAAATTAAATGCTACTAGTGGTCCTGCATTACTGATGATTGTGCCACCCACTTAAGTAGCCCTTTAAACATGTTTCAGGTCTGCCATTGCAGCTTGTGTGTGCAGTTTTAACCTGCCATTTAGACCAAGCAAAATAAACCTTTTGCCAGGCCCAAACCTTCCTTTTTATAACATATAAGACACCCCTAGGGTAGGCCCTGAACAGCCCAGAGGGCAGGGTGCGGTGTATTTAAAATGTAAGACATATGCTTTTAAGTTTTAAATGTCCTAGTAGTGAAAACTCCTAAATTCGTTTTTCAGTACTGCAAGGCCTACCACCCCCTATAGGATAACATTGGAGTTCATCATTACATTTAATAAGCTGTAACTTCCAATTGGGAGAAGATGGACAGGTTATGTTTGGTCTCTAAAGAATTGTAATTAAAAGCCCTCTTTAATGGTAAAGTTGGATTTTTAATCACAATTTTGAAAATGGCACTTTAGAAAGTTGGCATTTTCTTGTCCTAACCATTTGGTGCCTGCAACCTGATCCTGGGTCACATGTCTAGGTGTAGCTGGCAGTTGGTCTTTGTGTATTGCTCCCAGACAGTGAGACAAAGTGAAGATATGTGTTGGTAGGATAGGCCAATCTGAGTTAACGAGGGTGGGGAGCTAACACTTGCACATCACAAAGGGCTCAACACTGGTCTTTTGTGACCCCAGTCAAACAGGTAAGAGAGGAAGGGGATTACTGACACCTCAGGGGGTGAAAACCTCTAGAAGCATCCTCCACTTCAAAGTAGCCACCAGGTATAAATATTGGACCCTTAGACCCAACTCTTCAGTACACTTCTGGACCTGTGGGTTCCTCCAGGAAGAAGGATTGCTGTGCTGCTGAAAGCCAGGGCTGAAACTCTACTGGGCAGCTGCTCCGAAGGGCTGTTGCCCTCCTGTTTTGACCCCTGCCCTGCTGTCCTCTTACCTGGGTGAGAAGGAATGGACCTACATCTGTTGAATCCAGCACCCCAGAGCAATTCCAAGGGTTAGTTGGTTAGCTTCCAGACTTGAGCCTCAGGGAAAGAAGCCTCCAACAACCTTGAACTCGACACTTGGACTCTGCCATCTGTGATTCATACCCTGTGAAGTGCCATACCCTGTCCTGACCTCTTGGAAGTGGGTCTGATGATGTTCTGCCAACCCATTTGTGGATCCAGAAAAACCAATGTAATTCCTCTGCTGTGCGGCACAACCCCGAGCAGAACTGATGCATCACCCTTGCAGCCCACAGCCTCCTTGGAACTGCCGCTATGTGACACATCTTCAACACAGGCCCTTGCATCACAAGAATCTTGTTGACTGCAGCCTTGACGACAGCACAAGACTCCACATCGTAACCTCTGCATCTTCTTTGGAACCAGCAAGTGCGCAACGCATCCTCGATGCCGGACTTTGCATTGCAAGCCCCCTCATCGATGACCTGCTCGACGACGATGCATCGCAGCCCCTTGGAACTGATGTGGCATGATGCATCTCAGACCCAGACCTCGCATCGCCTTTGCTGCACAACGCATCCTCGAAGCAAGACTCTGCAACTCTTCGCAACCAGGATTTAAGGTACACTTGTTCAGAAGGCCTAGATGGGTTTCTGTAGCCGGCCAGCATTGCTACACTGTTGGCCTGAGCTTGTGACTTTGTCCTGGTTTAGCGAGACCAGATATCCACAGTTGGCGCTTTGTGCTTTTTGGTGCTATTTTCATTTCAATCTTTAAAATTGCATATTTCCAGTTCTACTGATTAGATTTTTGTCATTTTGGTCTTGATTTATTTATTAAACATTACTCAATTGTTCTAAATTGATTTGGGATTTGTCTTGTGTTGTGTTGTCACTTTATTACTGTTGGAAGTGCTGCATAAATACTTTACTCATTCCCTCTAAGTTAAGCCTGACTGCTCTGTGCCAAGCTACCAGAGGGTTGAGCACAGTTTAATTTGGGGGTTGCTTTTGCCTCTCTCTGGAAAGGATTGTGGTTGCTGCTTGAGTAAGGAATTCACCCCCTCAACCAATAACCCAATTTTTTACACTAACTGTAAACTGTCGCTCCTGGAAAACTTCAAATTTGCTAGTGGGCACCACCTGCTATCTGGAGTCGTTAGACTTTCGATGGTTTGCAAATGGATACTGTCTGCTATCAGATGCCAGTAAACTTTCAAGGATTTACCAAGGGATCTGCTGCTATCAGAAGCAGTTAATTTTTTAATGGTTTGCTAATGGTGGATATGGCTGGCTTTCAGGATTCAGTTATTTATCCATGAGATTTGCAAGAACTTGCAATATGAATTTTGTGAGGCACAAAGCCATTTGTGAGTCCCATGGCCGTTTATGCAAAGCATCTTGGGTTTTTGCACTTGCAAAGCCTGCCATTAAACACAGCGCAAACTTTGCAAGTGCAAAACGTATTTTTCCCTGGCCCTTTGTTACTTACGCTTCTTAGGCTACGTCCACGTCATAGGCCACACCTCCCAAAATGGAGTTTTGTGGTGTGTCAGGTCCTTTCTTTATTCTTTCCTTCATTACCATGCTCTGTCTCTTCAAGACATATTGTTTTCTAATAGTGGGCTTGGAGTCTGCACATTACTTTCTATTGGATGGCTTCATTGGCACTCTCACTTTCTTGCTTCCTATTGGTCAGCTGCCATAGGCTTCCTTTCTCTTTGTGTGTTTGTCCCTCACCTGCATCAATGGCATCCTTCCACTGCTTATCTTTTTAGTTGCTACTTTTTTATTTGTATTATTCACACTACCATAATGTGTATTTTTGTGCCATATCCCTCTTGTACTTATCCCCCTCCGTGTTCATTCTGCCTGCTGACCTACTGCTGCCTGCCTGCCTGCTTGTTCCCAGCCCCTTCCTCCCATCCTCCATTGTTGTCAGCTTACCCCCAGCACCTCCTTTCCTCCGTTATCCGTGTTATCCCTTACTAGCCCCCTCTCTGTCTGTATTTTTCCCCTCACACGCGCCCTCCCTCCTCGTTGCTTCCTGAACACTTCCAGCCTTTACAGCAGAAAAAAAAGTGTTTTTGTTTTCTTTTGTTCAATTTGAACAATGGTGTACAGCAGCCACACTGGTATACAACATGGGTAAAAAAACACATTGATAAAGTTAAAAGCTCTCTCGTGGGCGAGACCTTTTGAATTTGCCAATGCTTGTGTTCTTCTTGGCACTCCATTAAACACAGAAGGAGGCCTATTTTCAAACAGTCCTCGCAGATGAGAAGGTAGACTCCTCGCAGAGCTGGCCACATGTTCTGGGAGTGAAGATTGCAAAAAGTCAGACAAAATGTGGTGTTGGCTTTGTTCAACACAATGGGCTCGAAGCTAAGTGCAAGCTCTGATCAAAGCAGAGAACATCTGAATTTGCTGTATATGGGTTATGGTTACATATGCACTCAGGTTAATGCACCTCCCATTCTCACGTCTAGGATGAAAAAAACCGTGCACTTAATGCCTGCGAAAAAATATCTCCTTTTACTTTTGATTAAAAAAAGATTGGGGGGCATATTATCAAGGGCTTTATCGCCGATTTAGCGGCACTTTTTGCCGCTAAATCGGCGATATTTTTAACGCCCTATTAGCAAGCTGTCGCTAACAGGCGTTAGCGACAGCTTTCAGGCGTTAGAGGCCGGGAATTACATCGCCTTGCATGTCAGCGATATTTATCGCTAATGACATGCAAGGTAGGCGTTCCCCACTAAAAGCGACTGTAAACAGTCGCTAACACCACTAACCCCTATTATCAAGGCAGGCGAAGCGATAAAATAAATCGCGCTAAGCGCGTTTATCGCTATATTTTATCACCTGCTACTGACTATGACTTACCTGTTTGTAGTATAGGATGTGGATTCTAATGCTGAATCCACCTTAGCGTTAATGCGAGAATATCGCTGGTTTTCCAGCGATATTCTCGCATTATGCCGCTATCGCTGGAATAATCATCGCCATAGAGCTAATTGTTGCTAATACAGCGTTAGCGTGGCGATATATTCCAGCGATAGCTGGCAATAGAATATTTTGCGCTAAGCGCGCTCTGCGATATTTATCGCATTTTGTTGCTAATATGGCCCTGTATTTTTAAGATCCTGCATTGCAGGTCCCCTTGTTGCATGATCACCTTTATGACGCGCCTCTCTTCTCCTGCCCTTTTACTATCTATAACTCTTTGGGTGTTACTCTGACTACCTTTGTTGTCTCTAGGTTGGTCCAGTGTACTGTCTTTGAACTGTCTGGCGCTTAACGTCTGTCCCTGCTTCTCCTCCCATCTGCCTTTTCTCCGTCACACCATCCACTCACTCATTCCCCTTATCTCCATAGCACCTTTACTCACCGCCTTTCTATCACCTACGGTCTTACTAGCTGCATCCCTTGTACTATAATTCTGCTCATGTGACACTCAACCCCACAGTTTCTTTTTCTGTCACTCATTCCTGATGTTTTCTTTCCGGTCATTCATCATTTGGTGTCTGCTTCATCTTCTATGCTCCCTTTTGGGGTTATCCCTGTTTCTTGTGTCGTCTGAATGTCATTTACATTATTGTAAGCTTAGAGAAGCAACTGCTTCTCATTGGGTGTTCTTCACTCCGTGCTGGTTTATTCCAAATGAAAATGTTTCATATGGTCCGTTTGTCTTTTCCTTTCGATCAAAGATTTGTGACAAAAGTGGTCACTGACATCTCACTCTACTGCATCTTATCTCGACATTTAAATTTGAATTGAACACTCAATTGAAAGGAGGGTGACTTTTTCCAAAAACGACTTTCGAAAGCACAGTCAAGCAAAGCAGAATTGAGACGTTACTACATAGTTCTCTCCACAAGTATTCTATAGCATTACTTTATTCTTAGGTCTCGCCTAGAAAGTGCATGTACTGTCTCTTTGAGTCCTGTTCTAACAGTGGGCTTAGAGACTGCCCATTTCTTACCATTGGTTTGCTTCATTGTCACGTTCATTTGCTTTCTTATTACTGGTCAGCTGCCGTAGGCTTCCTTTTGCTTTGTGTGTTTGTCCCTCCTCTGGAGAATGAACACATTACTTGTGTCCTTCCACTGCTCATTTTTTTCAGGGCTATTTTTTCTTTGTGTTTAAGCACTTTACCAAATAGCGTATTTTTCTGCTGCCTTCCTTGTGCTGTTGGTTTCCTTCACCCTCCATCCCACCTTCCGTTGTTGTTACTTGCCCCACCCACCTTCCCTCCTTCGTCGTTGGCTTGCCCCCATTTTAATCTCAGATGTCTATGTGCTTGCTCCCATTCCCTCCCTTCGACATCTCCCCACCCCCAAAAAAATGCTATGATGTGGCCAGCTCTGGTTGGGTCATAGACCTTTTTCCCACACATCCTTCCTCCAAGTGTCTTCCCAATCCATCCGCAATAAAAAAAAATGTGCTTAGAGGCTGGCTGTGTCATAGCGTTTTTGTTGTTGTTGATTTCTTTTCTTTTAGCTATGCTTAATAGCAGCCGAGCAACGGCACAACATGGATCAAAGACATTGGCAAAGCCTGTAGCTCTCTCCTAGGCGAGACCTATTGGACTTGCCAATGCTTGTTTTTCATTCACCTTAAACTACCGCCTACCTATCAGGCTCGCGTTACATCTCACTCCTAGGAACACAAATTGCCTGTTATAGTTGTAGATAATGCGTTGGTTTTGTAGAATGCCAAGGACACAATTGGTTCTGGAAGAAATCACTGGACTGGTACAATGGCATTTCAGGCAGGCTGATTCAAACAGTGACCCACTGTTGCTTCTGTCATTAAACATATGAACCTCTGATACGTCATCCAAATGCCAGAGGCTTACAATGATAATGTGACAGACGTCCTCGGTTCCCTTTTAACTTCCGGAAGCTGCGAGGTGCGTTCGAGCTGTTTTGCATCCCAATTTACAAGCAGCGGCCGCCTGCAGCAGAGCTTTGAAGGAAATTTGGGCATCCCGGGGCGCTTGGCCTTGAAGTGGGCCTCCTGACAGCCGCGGCGAACAGCTGCTGCATAATCAGAACACATTTTCCCGCTCATTTTCTGGCGCTCCCCGATCCGTCGACTCGTGCTCAGACTTTTCTCCGACTGCTTTACACTGGGGGCTGCAAATGGGTCAGTCGGACGCCCGTGACAGGCAGACAAACAAGGCTTGTCAGCTGTGTCTGGGTTTATCTGTGGCTGTTGGGAAAGAAGCGCGCAGGTGATTCTCCCCCCCCCCAAAGGTAGGCTTCAGATGTGGCGCTTATCCAACAAAACGTACACCTTATATGCAGGCCAGCTGGGCCATGAAAACACGTGCGCGTGATTAGTGGGACGAGATGTCTATCTCGGCTGAACTGGTGGCGTGCTGGCCAAAAGATAATACTTAGTAGCCACTATTGCAATGAAGTGGTAGATCGGTGTAGGTCATGCAATGTTATTTCCATTTGGTGCATTGCACAGAATATAGTGGCCCACCACTGAGTGAACTGTGCCCTTTTTCCTCTGTGCTGGGTTATTTCCTCACAGACAAATGTCAGTTCTAAGAGTAGTTTACATGGCGCGCTCTCCGTCAGGCACCCTCTCCACCTCCCACACCCCAAGCCCAACAGAGTTCACCCAACACATTTTCCCCTACTTGGGGGAGGATGCACTCCTCCTAATAGTCTTTGCCTTCCAGAATTGCATCACGCCAATCAGTAACTCACCAGGCTCATTGTCCATGTGCCACTAGGTCAATGAAAACACTCACCTGTACCACGGGCCAAGTAGCCCGAGGCAAACATTGGGCAGCACCTTGGTTCACCTCTGTCCTAGCCTTCCACCAAGCCCTAGGGTTCCTTACTCCCGCTTATGGCTGAAACAGCCAATAACAAGCATTGGTAATGCATCGGTTTCGCCTATGTAATGAATAAAGAGCTGTTTTCATCAATCATCGTCTGGAGGAAGGAAAGAGCTCCCTGACAGATAACACTGGAGTGGAGAGGATGTGGCAACAGCCAGAGCTGCTGACTCAAGAGCTGGGGATCCTGGTTCGAGTCTCCAGCGCTGCCCAACATCGGGTGACAAATTGTTATCTAAATATGTTGCAATAGTAAAAGGCAAAACTTTATGAAAATATAGTTCCACCAAAGCGATGTTAACAGTATTTTGGCAGCAGGAAACTGATGAGAAGCAGAGGAGGAACAAGCATTGGTAAATACAGGAAAATATGAAACAGCCAATAGAAATGGAGGAAAGGTAAGTGGCACGTACAGGAACCAATGAGATGCCAGGAAAGAGAGGAGGCTGGATGTAAGTCCCTTTTAAGTTTATATTAAAAAAAATAGATTTCTCAAGCACAGCGCAAGCGCTTTGCAGGCAAAACCTAAAAAGTGCTGCTGGAAAATTTGCCTGCTTGAAACTAACAGCTGTACTTTTTCCCACCTTCAGTGTCCCCTTTTGACACCTGGCAGGCTATACTACACCCTACCTCCACTGTCTGCTGAGTCAGTCACTCACCGTCTCCCCTTCATGAGGACAAATAGGATACCGGGTACCCTCATCGGGCTTTGAGTGACAGGAATGTTCCTTAGAGGCCCTTTGGAGTCAGGTCTCACACTCACCACTGGCCCTTAAATCACACTCTCAGTGTCACCAGGAACTGGTTGAATGAATCAGAACAGACCTGCGCCCCCCCACACGCACAGTCTGTCACTAGTGCAACAACTCCATTTACCAGAATGCAGCTTGGATCTTTGTGCCATTAAGTCTTACTTCACCATCTCAAATCCTACTGAGCTTGGAACTCACACCCTAAACCCTGCTTTCTCGGGGCACAAACATGCTCTTTACATCTGCTGGGCCAAATGCTGTGTGAGCTGACACATTCAGGATAAAAAGCAAAGGTCAACCATATTGCATAAACTGTGGCAAAAGCACAACATGTGTTTACACTTATTTCCTTATGCATCGGTTTTGTGAAGTTCTAAATGCCATTAGTTGTCAACTGCAATACCCTGTATGTCTGAACTATCCTGCCATTTTTCATAATCACGCACCTTTCCACTGATTTTTGTTTTGGGCAGCAATTTGTTGCGTTCATGACCTAGAAGGGCACCTCAAACTCCAGACTGGAGTATCTCTGGATGCCTCTTTGTGTGCCAGGGGTGGTGAGACCCTTCATTTCTTTCCTCACGCTGAAATCAACGGGGGCGTCCCCTTATTTCCTGCTGTACAAGCCCATGCCTGGGAGGAGAACGTTATCCTTTTTGGGATGCAACATCTGCACGCAAGGGTTACTGCCTACTGACCGAGGGAGTCCACATTCATGGAATGGGCTCCTTCTTGTTCATTTTGTGTGTTTGGAATGTTTGCAAACAATAGGACACACGTTTTGCAATATTGATCATGACCATTGGAGGGTGTAAACGTTACATGGTTTGAAAACACTAAGGGTACGTTCATTGTGTTTATCCTCAGCTAGTCACACGTTTATTTATTCATATGAAATTGTGAATACAAGATGGAATATTGATGCTCACCACAGAGGACAAAGACAATTCCAGCCCCTATTTCATCTTCTGCTGTTTCTTAGTTCCAGGGCTCTCCTGAGCGAATAAACAAGGTTTCCCATCGCAGCACGCCTTAGCCATATGCACACAGACTGTGGCTAATGAAATGGTTTCTGAGAAGACGGGCTTTCTAGAAACCTCTATGAGCAGAGGAACTATGCCCTGGCTTTCATTGGCAGCGGGTCAAGCTCAACTAACTAATCTTGAACTTCTACATTTAAGTTTGAGCTTTCGTCCAGGGTGATGGATACCTCAAGTCACAATCATAAGTAGACTCTGTTGCTGATACAGGACATGGAGCTGAGAACTTCCCATTTCATCCTTACCAGAACAAGCCTGCCCTTCTGACCTTGCCTGTGTGGAAGCCCCCACCTAAACCCAATGTCTTCGCAGATGGTGACCCAGAGAATGAAGTAATTAAAATATTTGTAAACATAATATATTTCTAAGTGGTATTAGTGACCGGAAACATTGGTGTGTGTGCAAGTGGAAAGCTAATTGCTAAATTCTCTTTGTGAAAATGGTGTGTGCTAAAGGGAGGATGGTGCTACCAATCAATGTTAAAGAGACAAAACAATTTCACTTTTCCTTCTCCATGGCTTATTTGTGGTGACATAAAATGTTTCCCACCAATGCAGCCCATGAGGCCATCTCTTCTCATGATGTCATGATGCACCAATCTCCTGGAATCAGGGTAAGCCTGCTCTACACACTTACTCTTTAAGAGAAACCTTACCCCGACAGGCTGCATTAGTAAACTCTATAAAGGCACCTAAATTGATTGGCAGTGGACTGCTGCTCATTAACCAAGAACTGTGATTCTGAGCTGGAGCCCACACTACGTGGACCCTGTGATGGATCGTTCAGAATATGGAGATGAATAATCTGTGTTTTCTGAAGGATTAAGCATCATGCCCCGCTGAAGGTCTGCTGGGCTACTCTTCTGCTACTGATCTTGCCTGTGTGGAAGATCTTTAGTGAACCCAAGGATTCCAGAGATGCAGCCTAGAGTACAAAGAAGGTATCTCTAATCCCTCAACAGCGACTGGAGAAAGGCTGACCGATATCCATCTACTAGTGCAGTTAGCTGAGTAGTGACTGGGCATGGTCAGCACGCTTCCTCCTTGTGCTAATGCTTTGCTTAGGCAAGTTTGTGAAGCGTCCTTTATCTTTCCCTTTCCGTGCACTCCACCAGTCATGATTTTGAGCAAAGACAAATCGATACCCTATGTGGCTTTCTCTCAGAAGATTTGTCCTGGAGCCACACTAAGGAGGCTACTTTCATGGCTAGGCAGATTCCGAGCATGTAGAAGGTTCCACGTTGTCTTTGTTTGCCCGTGCTGTCGGCTTGTACCCCATTTGCCTTCAAAGGCTGGAACTATCTATCCCCCTTCAGCAAAAAGATCTGTTCCGAATAGTCGTTGATCCGTTGAGCTGCCGTCACTAAAATACTTCCTGCATTACGCCATGCTGCTAAACATGATTTTAACATATTCGAGCCTTCTTGAGTCGCTCTACTTATATTGTGTGTTCTCTTACTTCTCCTAGCCCCAACAATCAGCTAATGATTTCAAATTGTCTAGTATGGTGGGAAATTCGAGTATGGTGGAGGATCACTGTTCACATTCTCCTCACATAGAACCACATGTCAATCACGGTCACAATAGATATTGCCAACAGTGTAGATTGATTGTAACTTGGGTACCTTGAGGTCTTACTATGTTCTTTTGTGTTTCAGTTAAATAACGCTTGACCCCACTTTTATTATATACAGTTCTTTACATACTTGAGGTTTTATTAAAGTGATGTTCTTTTGAACTAAAAAAAAACCCTGCATGGAGAGTCAATCTACAATGTGACGTGACTGATATAATCGTTTAATTCAGTATCTAGTCTCTCTGTTACCACCACCTACATTGAGCAATCACTTGACTGCTGGGCCCAACTACCTCGAAAGTAAAGGAGGTTTAGAAGGTCAACTTTCCATTGCAGACCAAATACCTTCCATCCTGGCTCACAGAGGACATCTGTGATCTTAACTCTGATATTGCTTTGTTGCCCATGCAAGTCTTCAGAAACAGTAGAAGAATGTGATTGTGTAAAGGAAGAAGAGATGAGCAAGTCACAGCCGAACAGAAAGTATCCGTCATAAAGGAGAAATTAGTCATCAAGCAATTACATAATACGAAAGTGGAGAAGGAATAAAAAGAAGTTGGCCTTTAGAGGAAAACACTTGATAACTTTAGAAGATCAACATGAGATGAACCAAAGAAAATATTTTTCAGAAGAACAGAGTGCTGAAATGTAAACTCTAAAGAAAGAATCTCGTATATAGCTGTGTCAATATGACATGATGATTTCTCCCCTGCTCAATAAATTTTCCTGGAATAAAAGATATAAGGACCAGGTATGAGGACCAGGAGTTTATGTATGTCAGAACATAGAGCAGAAAAAGATCATCTTGCCCAAAAAACTGTAGCCAAAATATTGATTACACAATATGATGAAGGCAAGCATGTATAGGCAATCATAGATTTACTATTCTCAACTTCGAATCTATGTATATATATATATACATACATATATATAAATGTGTGTGTGTATGTGTATATATGTATATATATATATATATATATATATATATATGTATATATATATATATATATATATATATATATATATATATATATATATATATATCCCTGCAGCAACCAATTAAGCGCTCACTCAGGGGATAGTTTGTCAAGCTGGGATTTTAATACCAGTAACCCGTTTCGTAGAACCAAGTCTCCTTGTTCACACACTGGTTACATGTCAAACCACATATTTACATTTCGAAATATGACATAGAAAAGAGACAATCCTAGTTACTGCAGTCTTGCAACTTTCAACAACAGCGTCCATCTTGTAGTGGCTATTTACACTATATGAGTTGTAAGTTAGAACTTTAACCCTGACACATTGTGTCCTCTGACCTGACAGTACTAAGAATATACAACTATAGACCTGCCTGGTCTACCTAGTTATGCATATCTCAGAAAAAGTAATTTCGGCACATTTGTGTGTCATGGGTAACATGTAGTTTAAGGTTGTGCATGGTGGCCATCTTGGAATTGAGACAGTCGTATATTATCAAGTGATAAAAATCATGGTATCCTCTTAAGTGATTCTTTACTGTTGGCTCTGGGGACCAGGTCCTCTCTAATATGGGCTCTCTATTCGTTCCCCTAATCAGGTTTACTTATACCCTCTAGTGTATACATTCGTGCTCGTAGCTTGAAACACCTGTGTCAAAACGGGGCAACTAATAATGTAGCCCTTCTGCTCGCTTTGTAGTTTGTGGCCAACTACAGTCACTACAGACTCTGGGGATCAAGTCCTCTCTACTCTGGGCTCTCAATAGGTCCCCTAATCGGGTTCAATCTGCCCAATAGTATATTCATACGCACTAGTGGCTTGAAATAACTGTATCAGAGCACGGCAGCTCTAATGTGGCCCTCATGCTCGCTTAGAAGCTTACGGCCAACTTCAGACATTTAAGATCTCTACTCTGTAAATGTCTCTCAATTGTTCTAGGGAACCCTGTATTCACCTTCAGCTATGGGTACATATTTTGCCCCCAGTTTTGCCAATGTTTTTCAGGGAGCATGGGAAGAAGAAATTCGGAAAGATCAAAACATCTCCCACTAGTTGTGTCCGGTAAGCTTATATATATATATATATATATATGTATATATATATATATATATATATATATATATATATATATATATATATATATATATATATCCCAAAAAAGTTTGCCTCAAGCAAGGACGCAACTTCCCAGCTGAGTTGCTTTTCAAAGCATTTATTGTTGAAAACCGGCATTTTCAGCTCCAAACATTTACAAATTCCTGATGCGTTTCAGAGCCCCCAGGCTCTTTCTTCAGAGGATGACACTGCCAAACTGAAATGCAAGGTAGGCGCCATTAACTGCATGCATTATATATACAGCTCACGTGGGCTTCTCATGTGAGTCACGATTACAGCATGCTGGTACCTGTAGTTTTGAGTCCAAGCAGATTGTTCCCCATGTGGGTTCAGTTTAGGTAACAATATCCTTTCTTTTAAACGAATAAAATGCCACAGTGGGTTTCGGAATGAAATCCTTGGTTTTCTTTTTCCATAACTCAACTGCGCCTACAGGTCATGAATGTTCAAACCTCTCTGGCCCCACTTTAACTCCATGGTGAGGCATCCTTCTGGGCCAGGCTGCCAAGGAGGCAGCTTCCCAGCTGAGTTGCTTTTCAAAAGTGGGACCAGAGAGGTTTGAACATTCATGACCTTTAGTGCAGCTGAGTTATGGAAAAAGAAAAGTGGGGATTTCATTCTGAAACCCACTGTGGCATTTTATTCGTTTAAAAGAAAGGATACTGTTCCCTAAACTGAACCCACATGGGGAACAATCTGCTTGGACTCAAAACTACAGGTACCAGCATGCTGTAATCGTGACTCACATGAGAAGCCCACGTGGGCTGTATATTTAATGCATGCAGTTAATGGCGCCTACCTTGCATTTCAGTTTGGCAGTGTCATCCTCTGAAGAAAGAGCCTGGGGGCTCTGAAACGCGTCAGGAATTTGTAAATGTTTGGAGCTGAAAATGCCGGTTTTCAACAATAAAGGCTTTTCAAAAGCAACTCAGCTGGAAAGTTGCGTCCTTGCTTCAGGGCAAACTTTTTGGGGATGTATATATATATAGGATTGGCAGTGAATATATACATACATACATATTACATACATGTATGACTTGTCAGTGTTAATGTGGCCCAGTAACACAATATTTAGAGCAACTGTAGTAATAAACACACATTCGCATATTTAGTACTTTAGTGCAAAGTTCAAATTCAGAACTGAAATCTGACATGAGAAATTCATTTCTTACTGCATCATAGTTTGCATGTAAAAATTCAATTTTACAGGGAACCATCTCTCTTATTAGTCAAGAGGTCTCTTCAATGGGTTTCCATACTGCATAATGTAACCTCTTGCATTCTGGTATTATTTAAATACCTTTTGTTTAAATGAATGAGCCTGGAAACATTTCATTGCATAAACCATATTTGCATATGTGCAGAGTATAATGTGCTCATGCAAGCACACATGCAGAGCATAATATGCTATCTAGTACCATTGGTGGGGGAGGGGAGGTGGCATCATGACACACTCTAAGCCAGAAGCTCCCAGACACCTTCAATGTAGCTTGCAGCCTTGAGTTCATTTTTCAATAAGCACAGGGTCTCATTTTTCTTTTAATGTTAAGGGAAGACTGTGTTTACTTTACATTGTTATCATCAGAATGCAGATAGCAGAGCCTGATAATGAGTAGAGCTCAATCAGATTCATGGGCAAGGCAGGATCACACAGATGAAGAACTGACACACTGAAGTATTTAACTCTTAAATAAAAGTCCTTGTCGACTTGTGAGAACAAAATGATGTTTCTGAATGCTTTTAAATGGGAGAAAATGAAATGATTAACTTTTCGTTTTCATTTTCTTCCTTTTCTAAGTGTCGCATTTACTAGCAGCATGCCTTTTGCTCCCAGTGCTGGCAGACACTGTGCCATATTTGTAGCTGAAAAATAGTCATTTTTTTCGAATGGGAGAACTTTAAAGTGAAGAATTTTTTTTTCTATGAACCATTAAGTATTAATGTTTTTCTCCACTTTCAATTAAGATAGATATATATTATTGGTTTGTGAAGCATGTTCATTCAATTAAAATTCCTCTTCTTTAAACAAATGTATTTTTCTGTTATAAATATGGCACCATGTCTACAGAGAAAGATGATTGGTATTTGTAAATGTGACACTTGGAAATGGGAGAACATTTAACATTGAACATTTAAATGATGAGTTTTATGGACTCCAAATAAACAAAGTTAACTCTTCAGTTTAATTTTCTCAATACAGTATTTGTATTTGTATTTATTAAGCACAACATTCATCCCGAGGGATATCATGGCGCTAGGAAAGCGTTATCCTGGAATAGGAGTAGCGAATGCCCAGACATCTGAGAACAGGGGGAACTAGGTTTCAGAGGCTGCAAATCTCTGTGCTTATACCCTAGGGAACAGCCATGTTTTCAGCTTCTTCCTAAAAGACATATAATCGTCCGTAAGGCGAAGATCGAAGGGAAGTTCATTCCAGTGAATGGCTGCCAAATTGGAGAAGGAGCGGCCCCCTGCTCTAACTTACTTGATGCGTTTAATTTTGGCCAAGGCATGATAGCAAGACCTCAGTTTTCGTGTGGGGATGTAGAATTCAATTTTGTCCTGCAAAATTCGGGGGCCACACTTGTGTAGCGCTCTGTGTGCATAACACAGTAGCTTAAACTTGGCCCTTTGGCGCACAGGTAGCCAATGGAGCTCCCTCAGACATTCAGATGCTGAGCTGTATTTGCTTTTATTGCAGGTCAGCTTGGCTGCGGCATTCTGTATTACTTGCAGTCGGGAAAAAAGATACTCAGGCATGCCCACATAGAGCGCGTTCCCATAATCCAGTTTACTAGAAAGTAATCAAAACAATAAAGACCTGGCTACATGAGAGTTTCTTTACTGTCACCTTCAGTCACTGCATCAAAAGTGAGTTTCATTTTTACTCCCACTATGGCACCCCGTCCAATTGCCTGCAGTCCCAAACTCTGAAATCAGTACTTTAAAAAAGGAAGAATCACTGTCGATTAAGCCACCCCGCCAACTATTCCCTCCGTCACAACATGTGAGTGAAGAAAACTTACTACCAAAGTAAGTGAAAAGAGTGAGCGGGCACCTACGTATGCAACACCAAGACGGGCTACCGGCAGGTTTTCGCCAGTGTGCCCACGTATATCATCATCGGTTACCCACTCACTAGAACAAAGGAATTAGTGTCCAAAAAGGAGAGCAAGGAAAACAGAGAAAGGGAATCAACTGTTCCAAACCAAGAAACCCGTGCTGAGCAAAGAACCATGTGCTCAAATACTATTAAAAACAAGTCAAGACTCACTGTCGTATTACCCCTTTAATTTGAAAAAGTGAGCTTGCTCAAGTTAAAAGCACTGCATGTTGCTAACCTTTTCCAAGAAGGCCAACATGTTTCATTGCCAATCACATATATTATGGCAAATTCATCAGGGCGTGGGGTTCCAATCACTCGCCTTTCAGGACAATGTCTTTTTAATAATAAATGCGGGTTGGCTGAGAAGACAAAACAGACAGTGATTCACTCTCATTAAAAACCGGACCAGACACAGTCCCACTACGAGGTAATATATATCTTATTTTTAAAAGTCAAACATATATAATTACCCAGTGTCAGCAGGGGGCTTTCATACCAGCCTGCACCAGACCAAGAAGGGGTGTATACATCACTATTATACCTTCTTTAAAAAGCACTGCCGTTGCTTGTCAATTTCACCTATGGAGACAATGTCATACATCAGCTGTATAATCGACAAGTACCTAACCTCTTCATCTAAAAGTGCCTAAAATGTCATGGCATATCTCAGTCCCATAACATATACAAACGTTCATTTCTTGACACTGCCTTGTCAATATGTATATATCGTTACCCAACTACAACTTGTCTACAACATGTCAGCCCCTTATCATTGGCCTCCTTCATAATGGCTAAAACAGACCGTCTCCTTTACTTGAATAAGAAACTTTTCACTCACATTCTTCCATTCATCCTCCGGGAAACCTCTGCTAAACTTCCAAATCAATCACAGCCCCAGCCTACTCTTACCGCATCGAGAATCTCCTACAGCGGCATCTCGTTCCAGCCTCGCTGAAAACCGGCTTTCTGGACGAATTTAAGCCGTCGCTGTGTTGCGCGCCAGTAGCGCGTAGACCACGTGACCCCACGTTGTAATACAGCTCAACTCACTTTCCACCCCACTACGGCAGCCATATTGGAACGGCTCCTTTATCACTCCTAGGGAGGCATTATTGGAAAAGAATATAAGAGAACGAGCTGATTGCCTTCCGGTGGTTATGACTTTTGACCCCCTAGCCTCTAAGGTTAGACATTTGATCCGAAAACATTGGTCAATGCTGTCGACTGCTGATTTCACGATGCCTCAACCCAGATTTGCATTTAGGCGTGCAAGTAATCTAAAGGATAAACTTGTACATACACGCCCAATATTGAAATCAAAGATTACTACGATGCCAGCAGGACATTACCCATGTGGTAGTTGTTCAGTTTGTGCATTGACAGAGAAAATCAATATGGTGCAGTTAAGTAATGGGAAAATATGGCATTTGAATAAATTCTCGAACTGTAATACAGTAAATGTCATATACAGATTGACGTGCCAGTGTGGGTTACAGTACATTGGCCTTACGACCAGAAAAGTCAAAGTGCGGATTCAAGAGCACTTAAGTACCATTAAAGCAGGCAAACTCACGACACGCCTGGTACAACACTTCAATGAACATAAACATGACCCTCGAGCATTACGGTGGGTGGTTTTGGAAAGAGTGATGGCCAGCAGTGACAATATTGAAAGAGTGTTGGCAAATAAAGAAGCCCGTTGGATTTTTTCAGAGGGTGTAGATCGAATTGGATTGAATGATCATATTGAATGGAACAAAGTCAGTAGATGGTAGGACTTTACGATTGGCTAGTCCATTGAGCAAAGATATGAATGTACAATATAGAACTTCAATAAAAACAAAACATTGTGACTATGAAATACACACAAACTGTAACAATATGTATAAATATATAGTATATTTACGTCCCTCGATGAATTCCTGTTGGCAGTAATCAAAGATATGATGTAGAAGACTGATTAGTTTGGAGATGACCTTTGTTGTGAAAGAACAGTTTAATATGGAAGTTCACTAGAGAAAATACACATAGGGTGAACGAAAATGGAGAAAGTAAATCAGCTGGGTAATAAGATATGTGGAGCGTAGGATTGATGTTCACCTGTAGAAAGCTCCCATAAAGGAGCCGTTCCAATATGGCTGCCGTAGTGGGGTGGAAAGTGAGTTGAGCTGTATTACAACGTGGGGTCACGTGGTCTACGCGCTACTGGCGCGCAACACAGCGACGGCTTAAATTCGTCCAGAAAGCCGGTTTTCAGCGAGGCTGGAACGAGATGCCGCTGTAGGAGATTCTCGATGCGGTAAGAGTAGGCTGGGGCTGTGATTGATTTGGAAGTTTAGCAGAGGTTTCCCGGAGGATGAATGGAAGAATGTGAGTGAAAAGTTTCTTATTCAAGTAAAGGAGACGGTCTGTTTTAGCCATTATGAAGGAGGCCAATGATAAGGGGCTGACATGTTGTAGACAAGTTGTAGTTGGGTAACGATATATACATATTGACAAGGCAGTGTCAAGAAATGAACGTTTGTATATGTTATGGGACTGAGTTATGCCATGACATTTTAGGCACTTTTAGATGAAGAGGTTAGGTACTTGTCGATTATACAGCTGATGTATGACATTGTCTCCATAGGTGAAATTGACAAGCAACGGCAGTGCTTTTTAAAGAAGGTATAATAGTGATGTATACACCCCTTCTTGGTCTGGTGCAGGCTGGTATGAAAGCCCCTGCTGACACTGGGTAATTATATATGTTTGACTTTTAAAAATAAGATATATATTACCTCGTAGTGGGACTGTGTCTGGTCCGGTTTTTAATGAGAGTGAATCACTGTCTGTTTTGTCTTCTCAGCCAACCCGCATTTATTATTAAAAAGACATTGTCCTGAAAGGCGAGTGATTGGAACCCCACGCCCTGATGAATTTGCCATAATATATGTGATTGGCAATGAAACATGTTGGCCTTCTTGGAAAAGGTTAGCAACATGCAGTGCTTTTAACTTGAGCAAGCTCACTTTTTCAAATTAAAGGGGGTAATACGACAGTGAGTCTTGACTTGTTTTTAATAGTATTTGAGCACATGGTTCTTTGCTCAGCACGGGTTTCTTGGTTTGGAACAGTTGATTCCCTTTCTCTGTTTTCCTTGCTCTCCTTTTGGACACTAATTCCTTTGTTCTAGTGAGTGGGTAACCGATGATGATATACGTGGGCACACTGGCGAAAACCTGCCGGTAGCCCGTCTTGGTGTTGCATACGTGAGGTGCCCGCTCACTCTTTTCACTTACTTTGGTAGTAAGTTTTCTTCACTCACATGTTGTGACGGAGGGAATAGTTGGCGGGTGGCTTAATCGACAGTGATTCTTCCTTTTTTTAAAGTACTGATTTCAGAGTTTGGGACTGCAGGCAATTGGACGGGGTGCCATAGTGGGAGTAAAAATGAAACTCACTTTTGATGCAGTGACTGAAGGTGACAGTAAAGAAACTCTCATGTAGCCAGGTCTTTATTGTTTTGATGTGTTGTGAGAGGAGGGTGGCCTGGTGATTTCCCTCTTGTGCTCCCTGTTGCGTATATACTAGAAAGTAATGCCTGGGTAATAGTCTTTCTGCAGTTCAAGGGGATCCATGTGAAGAGTCTTCTTAGTAGTTTTAGCGTGGCAAAGCTTTTTCCGCACAGCGCTCGGACTTGGTCTTGCATGGTTAAAGCATTGTCGATGAGTATGCCCAGGTTTTTTGCAACTCGTTTGGGTTCCGGGCAGCTCCTAGTGACTGGGGCCACCAGGTGTCGTTCCAGACTAGGTGAGCCCCTCCTAAGAGCATGATTTCAGACTTCTCAGCGGTTAGCTTCAGACAATGTTCTGTCATCCAAGTTGCCGTTTCTGAGAGACAGTTGACTAAGTTGTTTCTGGTATCCTCATGCTTTTCTTCAAAGGCAATTAGTACCTGCGTGTTGTCTGCATAGGAGCAGATATTGAAGCCCCATTTCCTGCCGATCTTAGCCAAAGTGGAGACATAGGCATTAAAAAGGCTTGGGCTTAAGGAGGCTCCCTGTGGAACACCATAATGTTTTTTTTTTTAAATGTTCTTTATTGATCTGCTGTGAAATAACAATCACTCAGAAAGTGCCCGATAGTGTACAGATCATAACAGCATGGATATACCATCATAACAATAAAGAAGGAAAACATCCATAACACAACAATAAAACAAGGTACAGAAGCAATTCTGAAAGGAAGGTGTAAGATCTCTAGTAAGTCGAGAATATGTTCGCAGTGTAGTGTGTTTGGGTACAGTCCTATTGACAATATCTGCAGTAGGCCAAAATTCGTTTTATATCAGCTGTGTTCAGGATCCGTGTGTTAACGCACTGCACATCTCAATGTTCCTACCCTTTACTCCTTCATCTGCACTCACATGTTCGCCTCAGGCCTCATCAAGGGGGTGGTCAAGCAAGTAATTTCTTAGTGGTTGCCAAATGTCTCGGGGCGGGAGGTGGGTGGTAATAGTGTGGCATATAGTTCGCACATAGTGTCACAGTGGATCATGTCTCAGAGCCAGTCTCTCACCGTTGGTGCATGTGCCTTTCCCCAGTGTATAGAGATTTGACGCTTTGCAAGGAGCATAGCTATCGCAGTGAACCTCCGGATAGCCTTTGGTAATGGATGGACGTAGCCCAACAACGCCAGCAAGGGAGTGGGCTGCACCACCTGTCCCACCATAAGTGATACATGCTGGAAAATACCCGCCCAGTATGTTTGTATTGGTGCACAGCTCCATGTTATATGCGGAAAGTCAGCCTCGGCCGTGGCGCACCTAGCACACACGTGTAATGTACTGGTATCTATCTTAGCCAGCAATTTTGGGGTTACATAGATTCTATGTAGATATTTAAAATGTAGTAATTTGTGTCGATGGTTGTTCGAAATGTATCGTGTTTGTGCACAGCAATAGTGCCAACTGTTGTCTGTTATTGGTATGCCTAGGTCTCTTTCCCAGGCTGCTCGTGCTTTGGCGCCGGCCATAGGGCGAAGGGATAGTGATAGCTGGTATAAGCGTGAGACTAGGTTGGTGTCGTCTGGTAATGCAATAACGAGTGTGAGAGGGGGGAACTCCTCCGGCTCCACTTGCCCATTCGGTATTGCCTCGATCAGTGATCTTTGGACTCTGTGCAATAGGAACCTGTCCATGTATGTAACATCCCCATGCGTGGTGAGCTCAGGTACCGTGCATGGTCGGGAGTCCTTGAACAGATCTCCAACTGTTTGGAGTCCATGCTTGCCTAATGTGCGTTTGGTCAGGGCTTCAGTGGTGGGTGGTAGCCATGGGTTGTCTGCCAGTGGTAAATGTGGTGAATACAAGTACTCCTTTTGTAGATATCTTCGTAATTTGGTCCACGCCCAGCAAGTCGTGGGCAGAGTTTGGATCTCAGCGGGCGAGCGCGTCAGTAATATGGCAGAGAGGGGATTGGGGTATATTTTAGAATGCTAGGCCCTGAGGTATTGGAGCCGGGCATCTGGATGATACCAATAATATGTAAAGTGGGTTTGGTCCACAAGGTAGTACAAATAAAAATCTGGGGCGCCGAATCCCTCACGCTCGTACGGCATAGTTAGTGTGTCCCAGCTTATCCGCGGCTGTCTGCCTGCCCAGACAAGACGAATGAGCAGCGTTTGTAACGTGTCGAAGACTTTCGTGGTCAAAGCAATAGGTATATTTAAAAAGAGGTATAAAAAATGCGGCAGTATCACCATTTTTAATATGGCTATTCTACCAGCTAAGGAGAGGGGGAGCTTAATCCATTTGTCAACCTGCGTCGAGAGGCGGTCCACTGCAGGTCCATAATTTAGTTGGATTACTTCCTCGGCACTGCAGTGCAGGTATATACCTAGGTACTTGGGGGGTCCGTACACCATTTCAGGGGGAACTCGAACTCCTCTTGTGTTGTTGCCGGCGTCAATGGGAAAATTTCTGATTTAGTCCAATTTATCACTAATCCCGAATAAACCCGGAATCGGACTACTTCTCTCAGAAGTGGAGTCAGGTTGTCTGCCGGTTTCCGCACAAATAGCATTAGGTCGTCAGCATAGAACGACGCAGCTAGTGGACCTGTGTGTAATTGCAGCCCTCGGTGGAGATGTTGTTCCTGTATGTGGCGGGCAAGGGGGTCCATAGCAATAATAAATAGGTAGGGCGAGAGGGGACATCCCTGTCTAATGCCACGCGATAAAGGGAATTGGTGTGTTATTTCACCATTAAGTTTCAATCGGGTAACAGGATTTGCATACAGGAGGCAGACTAGGTTTAAGAAACCTACTGGGATCCCCAGTTTCTGCATCACCGCGTATAAAAAAGGCCACTCCAATGAATCAAAGGCCTTTTCGGCGTCGAGGAGGATGACAGCCGTTGGCAGTGTGGGTTCAATTTGATTCATCACAGAAAAGATTGCACGCAGATTAAGTGTCGTAGACCGGCCCGGAATTAATCCAGCCTGATAGGGGCACAGTGTAGTATTTACCAGTAATGCCAGTCGGGTCGCTAATATTTTGGCCAGTATTTTATATTCGTGATTGAGTAGCGACAGTGGTCGATATGATGAGCATTGGCGAGGCGATTTACCTGGCTTGAGCAACAGTGTCACAATGGCCTCCCGCATGGTCGGGGATAGGGACCCATTCTGAAGGGCTTTGTCATATACTTCTAGCAATCGCGGCGCCAACTCATTTTGGTAGGCTTTATAAAATTCTCCTGAAAGGCCATCCGACCCTGGGGCATGGCTACTGGCCATCTCTTTTATTGCTTGTTTGATTTCATCCTCGTCAATAGGGGAGGCCAAGAAATCATGCTGACCCTCCTCCAACCAGACCATCCTATCTCCTGTAAATAGTCCGTTAGCGCCTGTCCCACCGGCGGCTCCCGCATCTTGTACAGATTAACATAGTATGAGAGGAATGCTGCAGTAATGTCTGACCCCCTTGTCAGTTCAGTGCCGATGTCAGTGTCTAGATGTGTGATGAATACGGATTGATAATGAAGCCGGAGGAGGCGAGCAAGCGTCCTGCCGGGTCTCTCCCCCTCTCCGTATGTTCGGGCCATGGCATATTTACCAAGGTATTTGACCTCACGGGCCGCCGCTTCCGTGAATTCAGTCAAGAGAGCTGCGCGGTCACGCAGAGATTCTGGGGATGAAGTAGTCTGCGCATTTGCGTCCATATTATTACATTTTTTCTCAATGCTCTCAAGGTCGTTTCGGATGGACCGGAGTACGCCGGCGTGTTTCGATATACAGACCCCCCGGATAAATGCCTTAAAGGCGTCCCACAGCACTAGTTGTGAGGTAACCGTACCTTCGTTCAATAGAAAATATTCTCGAATGGCATCACCTACTTCACTATGGAATACCGTGTCTAGTAATGCCGACGCAGGGAATCTCCATAGTGGGCGCTGTTTTGGCACTGTGGGAAAATCTACCTGGAGCAGTACTGGGGCGTGGTCAGATAGTGTGCGGGGCAGGTAGTCAATCTCCTGCACCTCTAAGAGCAATTGTGGCGTGAGGTACCAGTGGTCTATATGGGACCATGAGCCATGTGGGGCGGAGTAAAAAGAGTAAGCACGACTTCCCGGATGTTTCTTGCGCCAGGGATCTGTGAGTAAGGCAGACTGCAACAAGTTAGTTAGACCCTGTGTGGCATGAGGCTTCGTGGTGCGGCCTGTACCAGTGGTGTCAGTCGTGGGGTCAAGTGTGAGGTTGAAATCCCCCCCAGTAGTATATTGTCAGTGCCCAGTAGATCAATGTGTGTCGTGAGGTTAGGAAAGAAGTCAGTAGTGTCTACATTGGGAGCATACACATTTATAAACAGAACATGTGCCCCCCACCCCCCAGCGATCCCAACACCATCAGATATCTGCCCTCATTATCTTTTACAACCTCTGATACCTGGAAAGGGAGAGAGTGGTGTATCAATATGCACACCCCTTGTGAGTATGTGCTGTAGCTGGAAAAGCATTGGTGGTTCCCCCATGAGGACACAAATCCGTGTGTTGGGAGTGATGCGTAGTGTGTTTCCTGAAGGAAGGCGACCTGGATATTGTGTCTGGTCATATATGCTAGGACCTGGCACCCTTTTTTAGGGCTAGATAATCCCCTCACATTCCAGGACAGACATTTGAGGCTAAGGAACCGGCCTTGCATGCTATTGGAGGTCATTTGGCCTCTCTCAGTTGAATCACTGCAGGATGGAAAGTTATGAAAGGTGTACCCATCCTTATGTTAGCGAGACATGCTTTGTACCAACAGAAAATAAAAACATAAACAACAAACCAGAACACCCAGCCCTGTTTCCACCCCCCACCCACATCGGATACGCAAAAATAAGGCACCCGGTGAATCCCATTCAAACACTTCCAAACAAAGGGGAAGGGGGGGAGGGAGGGACGAGAGGGAAGAACAGACAGGAGAACATCCTGCGGGGGAAGGCAATGCTCCAGTGAGCCGTCGGGTCATGGAATGTGCATATATCGGGTTCATGTCTGCCCAATATGTGTCTGTTGTACATTAACAGTTGTTAGTTACTCAGGGTTGCAGTCTGGCCCAGGTGTGGTTACGAGCTTTCGCACAAATGCCTTTGGCGGCCTCCCACGCATCCCAGAAATTATCAATAATATACATCAAAACCAGGAGAGGGTACATGTTGAGTGACAAGGCAAAAGTCAGCATGCCAACATTAGGAACCAGGGTCACGTCAATCAGCCTTCGCTTGCGGTTTATCTCTAAGTTGTTGTTTCTTCCAGAACTGCATGGCTTCCTCCGGGAAATCAAAAACATGTGTTTTGCCGCCGATCTGGATTCGGAGTATGGCGGGGTACAACATAGCGTACTTAACATTTGCTTTCTGAAGAGAATGCTTGATGTCCATGTATTTGCGGCGTGCCTCCTGCGCCATTTGTGTGAAATCCGGGAAAATAGATATGTTCGATCCTTGGTAGTTGAGGGCGCCTAGCTCCCTTGACAGTCGCAATGCCCCATCTCGGTCGTGAAAGTTTAGTACCCTGGCAATGATCATTCTCACTGTCGCTCCAGGTATCGGAGCAGGCCCCAGTGTTCGGTGCGCACGTTCCACCGCGAATGTGGCAGAGAACGCCTCTCTCCCAAACACTTCTATAAGGATAGATTCAACAAATTTGGCCATGGGGCCAGTGTTTGTGGATTCGGCTATGCCCGCAATGCGGAGGTTGTTCCGGCGCGACCGCGCCTCCAAATCCTCCGCCTTCATGGCAAGTTGCTTAAGTAGGTTCTCCATCTTCTCTAGTCTTCTCTGCGTGGTGGGTTGTGCGTCCTCCAGATCTGACATTCGCTGTTCGGCATTGCTGATCCGGGAGTCCTGGCCTCTAGCCGGCCGTGGTTGTCGTCAAGATGCGTGGAAAGGGTGTCTAGTCTGGCATCAATAGACTGGAATCCAGCCTGCAGCTTGGTCAATATGGCGGCAGCGCCCTCCAACTGTTGCGGCTCCGATTCTGTAGGAGGCTCGGCGTCCTCACGTCGGGGGGTCTTCCCGGCCTCATAGCTTAGCTGACGCTGTTTGGTGTCTGTCTGCCCCATTGCGGTGCTGTTGAGGCGAGGGAGGCAACTCCACAAGATCAATAGCTGGTGAGGCGTAGGTGTACTATGCGATGCGCGCTGCCCCTAATTACATTGTCCTCTGGTCCCACTGCCGGCCATTACTTGACTGCCATGGGGGACGCGGCGTATTTGTCAACCGGCAAGTTGCATATGAGATGCTGTGTGTGCGCCCCTCTTTCGTGGCGCTATTTAGCAGTTCTTATCACTGCCAGCATTGCAGGTATAGCGGTCAGCATGTGTGATAGAGGGGAGGGCCCATCATGCGTGTTGAGTTTTCATTCCACTTGTGTAAATGGCTGTCCCCACTGGGTCCAGAGATATGGCGGCGCTGTCACGGGGGGTCGTTTCAAGCACAGTAGCTGAGGGGGACCAAGGCGTGACATTGAGGGAGGATTTGACCGGGCAGCGTGCTGCCACATACCTCTCGTCGCGTTCTGCATCTGCGGGCCCCACGCAGCACCGAGGAGCAGGTCACGATAAATACTCCGCCGAGGCCCCCGCTCCACACCACAGATTTGCTGGCGTTCCGAGGGCCCCCCAGGCCGCGTACGCTCACCGCCACGTACGCTCACCACAGACCCCGCCCTCAGGCTCACCCGAGACCCCTGTCGTCTCGGGGCCTCCGAGGGCTGCGTCGGGTCCGGGAACGCAGGCAGCTGGTTCGCGGCTTAGCGGGCGTAGATGGGAACCGCGATCGGCCCCAGTTGCCCCCAGGAGCCTCGCAATCACCCGCTCAACATCGGGAGGCAGTATTTTATGCTGGCAGTGTCGGCAGACAAGGAAAGGAGGCCGACGGCTCGGGAGCTTCAAAGCTAAGCAGCCATCTTGGTCGCATACTCGGCCACGCTCCATGTAACACCATAATTAATGTTTTTTTAACTGAATGAGAAGGGGCCCATTTGAAATTTTTGTGTTCTGTTACGCAGGAAGGAGTTGAACCATTGAAGGGCTTTCGAGTGTAGTCTCTTTTCATGCAGAATGCTCATTAGGAGGTCGTGAGATACAGTATCGAATGCTGCTGTCAAGTCCAAGAGGATCAGGGCGGTGGCTTTGCCCTGATCCACTAAAGATCTGATGTTATCTGATATTGCAAGTAGGGTGGCTTCTGTGCTGTTAGAAGCTCTGAAACCGGTCTGAGATGGATCCAAAAGTTCATTGGTTTCTAAAAAGTTAACCAATTTTTTATTGACCAGTTTCTCCAGTCCCTTAGACAGGTATGGTAGTTGGGAAATTGGTCAGTAATTTGCCGGATTATGTATTTTCATGCCACCTTTTTTTAATAATGGCAATACAGTAGTTTCCTTCCATATATCCGGGAATGCTGCGGAATCAAGGGATTTATTAAAAATATGGGTAATATTCGGGCTTAGGACTGATGCGAGCTGAGAGAAAATAAAGTGAGGACAAGGGTCAAGCGGAGATCCTGACTTGACCTCGGTCATAGTTTTTGCAAGCTGCTCTTCAGTAAGAGTGTGCAAAAGAAACAATTGATGGACGGAATGCTGGACAATGCAAACATTCACCCCCAGTCACAAAGATCTGGGTTTAATCCATCATTCTTTTGCTCACCACACCACCCCAGTTTGGACCCAGCCATATGCAAATCAGTCTGGACCCTGTTCCTTGTGGGAACAGTCCAGCCCGAACTGCCAAGCCAGGTCCTCCCTAGACCGGAAACAAGCATCCTGGGACCGGTTTCAGGGCATCACCCTTCTTCAGCCAGGCTAGCTTGAATCCAGTGGTGTAGTGAGCACGGGACCCACGTCCATCAACTGTTGTTTTTGCATTTGTCACCCCGATTGGGACGGGTATGCCCAGACGTGGGTCCCGTGCTCTCCATGCCACTGGAATCAAGCTATCCTGGCTGAAGAGGGGTGAAACCCCGAAACCGGTCCTAGGATTCTTGTTTCCAGTCCAGGGAGGACCTGGCTTGGCAGTTCGGGCTGGACTGTTCCCATGAGGCACAGGGTCAAGACTGATTTGCATATGGCTGGGTTCAAACTGGAATGGCATGGTGAGCAAAAACGATGGATTTAGGCCCAGATCTCTGTACTGCGGTGAATGTATGACATTGTTCTGCATTCTGTCCATCAACTGTTGTTTTTGCATTTGTCACCCCGATTGGGACGGGTATGCCCAGACGTGGGTCCCGTGCTCTCCATGCCACTGGAATCAAGCTATCCTGGCTGAAGAGGGGTGAAACCCCGAAACCGGTCCTAGGATGCTTGTTTCCAGTCCAGGGAGGACCTGGCTTGGCAGTTCGGGCTGGACTGTTCCCATGAGGCACAGGGTCAAGACTGATTTGCATATGGCTGGGTTCAAACTGGAATGGCATGGTGAGCAAAAAAACGATGGATTTAGGCCCAGATCTCTGTACTGCGGTGAATGTATGACATTGTTCTGCATTCTGTCCATCAACTGTTGTTTTTGCATTTGACACCCCGATTGGGACGGGTATGCCAAGACGCGGGTCCCGTGCTCACCATGCCACTGGAATCAAGCTATCCTGGCTGAAGAGGGGTGAAACCCCGAAACCGGTCCTAGGATGCTTGTTTCCAGTCCAGGGAGGACCTGGCTTGGCAGTTCGGGCTGGACTGTTCCCATGAGGCACAGGGTCAAGACTGATTTGCATATGGCTGGGTTCAAACTGGAATGGCATGGTGAGCAAAAAACGATGGATTTAGGCCCAGATCTCTGTACTGCGGTGAATGTATGACATGTTCTGCATTCTGTCCATCAACTGTTGTTTTTGCATTTGTCACCCCGATTGGGACGGGTATGCCCAGACGTGGGTCCCGTGCTCTCCATACCACTGGAATCAAGCTATCCTGGCTGAAGAGGGGTGAAACCCCGAAACCGGTCCTAGGATGCTTGTTTCCAGTCCAGGGAGGACCTGGCTTGGCAGTTCGGGCTGGACTGTTCCCATGAGGCACAGGGTCAAGACTGATTTGCATATGGCTGGGTTCAAACTGGAATGGCATGGTGAGCAAAAAAACGATGGATTTAGGCCCAGATCTCTGTACTGCGGTGAATGTATGCCATTGTTCTGCATTCTGTCCATCAACTGTTGTTTTTGCTTCAGTAAGAGTGGCCAGATTGCTTAAGTGAGCGTGTGCTGCAGGGTGTGGGGCTAGGGTTTCCCGTCGGAAATGGGTTGACTTTTAAAAGAAGAATAGATTTTAGAGATTTTGTCAGTGAAGAAGTTGCTGATTATCTCGCAGTTGGCACTTGAAGGGGTCATAGTATGGGACATGCTAGTATGTTTACAGAGTTCCTTCACTATTTTGTATAACTCTTTAGGTAAATTACGGTTGTCATCTATTCGTTTTGCATAGTAGTGTTTCTTAGCACTTTTGAAGGCATTGTGATAAATCTTCAACTCTCCTTTGAAGAGCAGTCTATCGCTTCTTTCTTTAGATAGTCTCCACTTGTGTTCTAATGATTTACATTTCCTTTTCATTAGTTTCAGTTCTAACGATTCCCATTTCTCTGATGGTGTTTTCCTATTTGGTTTGCTTCCTAACCTGGGAGCACATTGGTCCAATGCGTAGGTGATTTCGGAGTGTACAAATTTGGCCTCTGTCTGAACAGAGAGTACCCTTGAAATACTTACGTCGCTTAGCAAGAAGTGGGGAGCGAACGAGTCAAGGGTGATGCGATTCCATGCCCTTTTTGCCGCTGATGACGGTGTGATCAGGTAGGTTGGCTTGGTTGGCAGGTTAAAAGAAAAGGCGATTAGAGAGTGGTCAGTCCAAGACAGAGGTGTAACCTCAGAGACATTAGTGGATTCTATGTTGGAAAACAGAAGGTTAAGCATATGCCCAGCAGTGTGAGTTGGTCCTTTGATCCATTGTTTTAACTGCAGTATCTGCATGTCGTTTTCTAAGTGTTGAACCATATAATCATCAGAATTTTCAAAATGAACATTAAAATCGCCTATGACTAAAAAATTGCTATGTTTTAGGCAAGAGGGGAATAGTTGGAACAGCAGTTTAGTGCTAAAATCGGGCTTGTATCCTGGGGGATTGTAAATTACTACTCCCCCAAGTAATGTATGGCCTCCATTGGACATTTGAAATGCTAGGATCTCGTGTTCTCCTATTGAAGCCACTGACTTGTATACAGTGCCATATTTATAAGTGAAAACTACAGCCATTATTTTAAGTTGGAGAAATTTAAAATGCAGAAAATTTTTCCATATTCTGAACATTTTTGCAGAAATATTTTTGCACTTTAAATTTCTCCCTGGCCACATATGGCATAAGGTATATCCTGTGCCACAAGTGCATACAACACAGTCTCACAGTCATCCATACACATATATCCCATTCATTTGCACACATGTTCCTACATCCCCAAAAACTGCGCTCTCACTGACACACATAGCATCCCTGTCATAGTGCCCCCTATTCGAAGTATGTTGTTCAAACCATAGCATCTGGCTCTACGGAAGATTAGGCTTAAAGTAAATTAAGCTGGATGTGGGGGTGTCTGGTAACAATGTGCGAGTTGCTTACTTTCAGTAGCTCACGATGATTTTCACTGATCAGAAGTAGCTCTCACTACAGAGAAGGTTGGAGACCCCTGCTCCAGGCTTTGCCTCTAATGAGTCATGCCCATCCCGCACACTGAAGAATGGTAATGAAAAGCATATAATACTCTGCACATGTGTGGGCCTCATTTATGAGGCCCCTTGCTCCGCCAGATTTTCTGCTTTAAATGGGCGTGCAATGGGTGTTGCTGGGGGTGTTCCCAGCAACATCCATAGCTTTTTGACACAGCCCCAGATTTACGAAAAATCGTAAATCTGAGGCAGCGCCAAAAACTTGCGCCTCTCCAGGGGAGGCGTAAGGGAAGCACAATGAGGAGAAATATCTTATATTTCTCCTTGTTTTTCCTTTTTCTATGTCTTCTGCATTCTGCAGCAGACAAAGAAAGAGGAAAAAGCCTTTTGTGATTGTTTTTGTGCAGGAAGGTTTTCTTTCCTGCACAAAAATAATCATCCTCGCAACGCAGGCACCCTTGCACATGGTGCATAGGTGCCTGTGTTGGCGCATTGCAGCCCATTGTGCGCCAGAGCAGAGGAAAAGGAAAGGAATGCACCGTATCTGATAGATACACATTCCTGCCCTTTTCTTTTGCCGTAGGGCAGTGCAGTAGAAAGGCCTGCAGAGCTGCCCTACAGCAAAACCTCATAAATGAGGCCTGGTGTATCTATATATTGGAACGGTAACTCTATAATGTTATACTTACCTATGTGTGCTTACTTTCACAACTTCACAATATCTATTTGGCTATGATATTGTGACAGGACAATATTGAAAATACAATATTCTTGGTAGAAACCCCTGCAGTAAGCCACAGCTGGAGAGGTTTAAAAGCAGAAAGACGTAAACGAGAAGGTAAGAGATTCATCAAGAATGAGGCAAACCTTCTAGCAGCCATTTCTGACTGGTGAAATGGGACATCAGGAGGGAGTATTTTATGAGGTTAAAAAAGAAAAAGTGGGGGTGAATGAAGGGGAAGCATTAAGACAATGAAAGAGATGTAAATATGGCCATGAAGAAGGTATGTGAGCCAAAGCTTAACTGGAGGAATAATGAAACTCGGCTGTGAGAAACACTACACAACATAATGAGCTTGTGATATGTGTTACTTAGCATATCCATCTTAAATTCCACAACTAACTTAGAAGTTATATATTCTTCCAATTGTTAGCACTATGAATTTAGCATTATACAGTACGATCAACTTGACAATCACATTCACAATTTTAGAGCACCTTTTCTATCTACTTTAGGTACATAGAGGGTCATCTAGAGGTTGGCAGATACAGGGAATTTGTTAAAAAAATGCGGAAACCATGTCCAACAACCCCTCTGTAACCCTGACAATTAAAGGTGGGGCAACCACTAGCAACTCTTAAAGGTGGGGCAACCACTAGCAACTCTTAAAGGTGGGGCAACCACTGGTGTACTAGGCCAGCAGAAACTCTTGCCTTGACAGCTTACCAGCCACTAGGCCGCCAGGTCACAGTGACTGGTTTTCTGCCCTATTTAGTGTGTGGCGATATCACTGCATCTCCATGCCCAGATCCATCATGCGCGGTAAAGCAGACCTGGGAATGGAAACCAATAATTGGCCTCTACAGGCAGTGAGAACATTCTCTGCACGTCTGGGCCATTGGGCTTTCTTTCTCAAAAGCAAACCACCGAAGTGAGGGTTTGTTTCTGAAATAAACAAAACAAATGGCAAACAGACTGAAAAATAATATAGTAAACCGCTTGGCATAAACCGCTTGGCATAAAGCACATCTCTGTGCCTGTAGAAGCCGTTTCATGGCAGAGATCCTCCCCAGGCAAGTAGGGATCTCTAAATATGGCCAGCAAGTCCTCCGCCAGAGCCTCAGCTGTCCTGGTGGCCTTGTTGGACCACGCCAAACTTTAAATAACCACTCTAACCTTGAGATGCTTATCCCTTAGATCACTCAGGCTCAAACTATTAAGATCAGCGGGGGTGGCGTCAGCAGGGTCTGCTCTAGCACTAATAAACTTCGATACCTCTCAGTTGGCAGTATCAGTGTTAACACGATTTATGAAGGGAGACGAAGGTCCCAATGTAGTTTCTGAAAGAAACGGGCAGAGACCATGAGTGACTCTTATACCACACAGCAAGTGTTCTGATTCAATATGTTTTCATTCTTTCTGTAAGCTATTATGCTGACAGCAATTCAAATTCCTGAATATTATTGATTTCGTGATTGATTTTTTAGTAAACATATTTGTTTATGTTTATTACGTGGTATTGTTTTTTACTCCTATGTATATATGAGGGTTGTCTCGAAATGGACTTTCTTTATGATTTACTGCAAACTCTTCTGGATACTGTCTCTGAAGACGACGACCCTGCCACAATACATGGAATAAATGCAAATTAAATAAAGCTTAAATGTTGAGATCATGGTTTTCATGTTAGGTTTCCCCTGCTATTGAACCCTTGTTGCTGATTACAATACAATTCTCTAAACTAGGCCAGGGCGTAGTTCGCGGAGTTTTGCCACGCGGAACTCCGCGAAGTTACAAAAAACCTCTGCGAAGTTCCGCGAGTGGCGGAGTGCAGTGCGAACTGCAGTTTGTGCTAGTATTCCTGCCGCTCGGGTAGAAATTCTACCCGAGCGGCAGCTCGTGCTCGCGAACTTACCGTTCGCGTTCGCGAGCGGGGAAAAAACTCTGCTGCACATCACGAAGAGGAGTTTTCTGCACTCCGCGAGCTCCGCGGATTGCGGATTGCAGAAAACTCTGCAAACTCCGCGAACGGAGCAAAGTTCACCGCCCAGGCCTACTCTAAACCATACCAAAAGCACTTCAAATATTTTAATACCGAGACTTGTATTTTAACTTCATGTTAACTCTATACAGGTAGGAGCATTGTGCAGAGTGGAATGTAAAACATCTTTTCACAAAATGCCGTCCTGACACGATGACTGTAAAAAGAACTACGTTCTATGTCACTTAACAACTGACATGAATTAGAAGCTGGTGGGTCACATACAAATGTATCATTTTATGCTTGGTCACTTAGTTTGCTCAAATATAGTCTGCCATTATAAAGGGAAGATGCTTTATTTGACCACTTTGACAAAACTCAACTTTTCTCCTGTCTGCTTTTCAAAATATACATTTGGGTGTAATTCTGTTATCCAGCTGGTGTTGTCTATTGGTCTACCTAATCAATGCCAGAATGCTTGCATGGCCACTTTTAAATTTTAGGATATATTAGTTGTAGAGGTGTGCTCTACTCAGTCATGCAGCTACCAGATTTGCACTGAGGGGAATAAACAAACTCTACTAAGACTGGCCTGCTGCTGGTGCTCTAAGTAGGCTACTGTACGTGACACACAGCCTCGCACTATGTCTGCTCTGTCGAGCCTGGATTATATACAGCAAATTCCAATAAATAGACAAACCCACACGGCTCCCGTGCATTGGATGTTTGCTGTACACTTCAGTACACATGCAAATGACCACATTTGCCCTTGTTAACACCTGCTTCAAGGAGGAGTTTTTGATGCAAAGTCTGATCTGGCTATCTTAGTGAATCGAGCTTCATGTCATAACCTATTCGTAGGTGCACTGATCCGCCTAAGTAACGCGCACTTGATGCAAATTAACAACAAGCAGAATAACGGGCTTTTTGCGTTGAGAAAAGTCACATTTCTATCAAAAAACACCTTCTCTACTGAAAAATAAATACCTATATGTCGCTTTGCATCACTTTCAAAGACTTAGTAAATCTTGGTCCATATTTCTCAGTCTCTTCTCTGCAGGCAGACGGTTCTCATTGCTTGGCATGAGCAAGTAGGGCCCATCTTTTAAACATAAGTTTCTGTGTGACTGTTCTTGGAAGCCAATTTTGGGAGGATGTAGTGGAGTTATGCAGTATCGATGTCATTTGCTCAGATTCTTATTAGAATCTTTTTTAACTTACGAAAAATGCACAAATGTAGCACAATAATATCAATAACAGCTACTGCAGGAGCCTTAGCAAAACCAATAGGTTTAGCTGATAACTGAAAGGCGAGCCAGACCTGTGCGGTTTGACAATGCTTATTTTATTTGACTTTGCCATTGAGTTGTCAGAAATACAATAGGGGTTGTGCATAGACATTGCGTTGTTGATCGATGTCTTACTGGTGTAGTAAGAAGCCACGCAGGTTATACAATCATGGTGACTTCTATTGATTGCTTCCATGTCCCTGTATCTCTGTGTATGATTCTTTTACATTACAGAGAGCCCAAGTGACCCGAGATAGGCAGTTTCAGTAAACAGCAGTCCCAGGAATTGATACTCAAGTAGTCCCTGACCTCACACCTTCTTACTGAAAAATTAATGCCACTTTCAAACTTTCAACAGAGTCATGCCTATCATGCCAATGAGTCACAGAAGGGCCTACATGAGCTAAACAATTTGGGAGCCACAGAAAAGCTGCACAATGCAACAAATGAGGGGAATAGGGAGACAACGGAAAGGACTTGAATAGGACAGAATTGGGCTTATAGTTGGACGAGGTATGCACCCTGTCAAAGCAAGAACCACAATCCTAGTCATGGTAAGTGTAGTACACACTAAACGTCTAAAAGGAGCTCACCCTCTGGCAGCTTGGCACAGAGCAGCAGGCCCGTAGCCAGGGGTACATGTTAAGGGGGGCATGGCCCCAAAGAATAACTACAGATGGGTTTCGGTTTTCAATGTTTGACATTGGTTTGGTTCCCCACAGTGTTTTTCAAATTAAAGGCATAATATGGTGAGATTTTAAAGAATGCAGTATATTCTGAAGTTTTCCTAAAGTGAAACCATTTCTACATTTACCATTATACGTGACAATAAATAGGAAATGGTACCTAAAGTACAGTGAGCAAGGAACACTAGGAAGTGTTCATGAAATCTGTGTTAAATGGTATTTTTCATGCACTTATATCCAGTATTATTGCAGAAAACTAAAGGGTGCATAAATGCAATTATGCATGGGCCTGTGTACCCTCCCTCAAGTCGCCTTTGGGGAAAAGTAAGGCAAATCAAGCATTTCTAAGTACATTTTCTAAACAACCTTTGACAATAATTGAATGGGTTTTTAAGACAGTTCTAAACCATCTTCAGCAAGAGAGACCTCAATGGAACAGCCAATAGGAGAGATAGACAAGGTAAGCATAGGATGTTGGGGGAGCATGGGCACAGCTGAGGAAGTGTTTGTGGTGAAAGGCCCTTCTACTACTTAAAGCAGCAGGAACTTGCCAGGCAGCTGCCCAGTCATCGTTTCAGAGCCTTGTACCCAGTACTTAATTTGTGCAGTTGGTTTCAGGTAGCAGTCACTGGCACTTATCTTTCAGGACCCAGACTTATTTTTCATCATCAGGTTTTGACCCAGACCAAGAGCAAGGTGGGCAGAAAAGAAAGAAAGAAGGAGGAATAGAAGTATTGGAAAATGATGCCAAAGACAGAACACAGGGACGAAAAAGATCTTGCAAGAGTAAGTAAAAGAGGCAGGAAGTGTAGGGTGGTGTAAAAAAGAGGCATGTGGTGGAATCAAGACCAAGACATGACAGGCTTAGTATCCAACAACCTCCACATGCAACAGGTCTGACCTGATTGAACCCCCACTGGACTATGACAGTAGAAAGCATGTGCCTTCACTATTTCTACAAACCATAGTTGTACTCTGTCAACTCAAACTTTTGGTCTCTGGTGTGTCTCCCTATAATTGTGTTCATGCATTAGTGCATCTGTGTCAGGGATCTTGTGTAAGTTTTAGTGCCTATGTCAGTGCCTCTGGGTCCGTGAAGCCCTATAGCTGTGAGTGCTAGTGTCAATATTCTGATTTTAGTGTAAGTCTGTCTTTCAGTATCTCCATATCAGTGTCCAAATGTCAATATTTCCAAACCAGTGTTGGCGCCCCCATGTCCACATGTGCCCCTTTGACTGCCTTTGATCCCTGCGTCAGTTTTCCAGTGGTAATAGGCCCATCATTTTCCAAGTGTCACAGTTCCAGTGTCAGTGCCACACAAAATCTGTAGCTGTGTCTCAGTGGCAGTGATGGATTGCTCTATTGCTGTGAAAGTGTTCCATTGTCAGTATTGATATCCCTTTGTTCCCATGTTAATATATTCCTCGCAGCGTGCTTGTGTTGGTGTTCCAGTGCCTCGGTCCATGCAACAGTTTCCTTGTGTTAGCGCTCTAATGCCAATGACCAAGTAAGAGTCAGTACCTCCGTGCGTGTTGTTCCTGCCCTCTTTGCATGTAGCATCTATGACTCAGTATCCCAGTGCTGGCACCCTTGTGTAGATGCCTCAGCATTTGTGTTTGTGGACTGATTAGTGTTACTGGGTTAGTGTCCCCATGTCACTGTTACTGCTTGTGTCCCTTTATTTCTCTCCCATCATGAGTGTTCCCGTATCAATGTCAGTGTCCCTATTTCACCATCTACCTATGTCCCAGTGGCAGTGCCCTGGCACCAGTGTCTCAGTGTCATTGTCCCCCTGTCAGTTTTTCTGTGTCATTTTCTATGTGCCCATGTCTCAATTTCAATGTACCTTATTAGTTGTAGTGTCTCTGTGTCAGTGTACACTTTTCCTAGTGTCTGTCTCTGTACCCAAACAGTGTTTCTGGGCAGTAACCCCTTGGTAGTGTTGCAGAGCCCAATGTCCATGTCAGTGTCACAGTGTACATTTCTGTGTCTGTGACCCTATGTATGTGCCCCCATGTCAGTGCCTTTGTGTTTGTATACCAGTGTCAGTGACCCAACTCAGCAACCACATGTCAGTATATGAATGTTGCACCCCCCAGTAAGTGCCCTTGTGTTACTGTCCTTGTATCACCTGGTGTTGTGTTCAAGCATTAATTTCTAAGTGTTTATACTTTAAAGTCCCTATGACAATCTCCCCATAGCACTGCCCCATGTGTTGGACCAGCATCACTGTTTGTGCCAGTGTCTTTGTCCCCAAGTCAATATCTCCATGTTGGTATTCCATTATCTGTGTCCCAGTGGTTCTGTCCCAGTGGAAATGCCCTTGTATCAGCATCACTTTGGTGCCAGTGTGTTAATGTCCTAATGTGTCCCAGTGTCAATATTTATGACTCATGTCAATGAAAAACTTCAAGTGCCACATTGCCAACATCCCCATGCCATTGTTGGTGCCACTGATCAGTGTTCTAGTGTCCGTGTCCCAATGACAGTGTCTCCATGTCAGATTCCTTGCATCAGTAACCTCTGTCAGCATTCACAGGTTCACTAATGATGTGTTCCCCAGTCAGTGTCCCTGTGTCAGTACATCATGTCACAGTCTAATTTTATGTCTCACTGTTTAGTGTCAATATCCTGTGCCCTGGCAAACCTGTGTCAGTGTCCCAGAATTAGTGTTTGTGTCCCATGTCCATGTCCCAATGTCAGTGTTCCCATGTTAGTATAGATGGTCCTGTTTTGGTACCCCTGTTCCAGTGCCCTATCGTCAGTGTTGATTTGCCTATCTCATTATCTTACTGACAGTGCCAATTTGCTAGTGCCCCTGTGCCAGTGTCTCCCTGTTAGTGTTGGAGTGTAAACAATGGCCCCATGTCATCATTAGTCTCATTTGCAGTGTGTTAGTGACAGTGTTGGAGGCCCATTGTAAGTGTCCCTGAGTCATTCTGGGTGCCTGTCTCAGTTTTCTAGTTTCAGTGTAGGCCCCACTGTGTCACTGTACTAGCCTTAGTGTCTCACATAATGGCATTGTTTTCTTATAAACTACTTATCCCATCCTAGGTTGACTTTAAAGCACCAAGGGGATAGAAGAGTCACAAGGTCTGGGATACAGATGCACGAGAAATTTGGTGATATTAAAGGTGGATACGGGATGATAAAGTGTATTGGGAAGGATAAATTAAAAAAGCAAGATGTGAAATAGCATTTTAGGAAGAAGACCCTTTTCAAAAAAGGGAGAATTGAAAAACAAAACAAGCATTTCATTAATAAGTGTCTTAAAGTGATAGATGAACCAATATGATTATCTCCACATCAGGCTAATTTGTCTAAATACATATGGGGTAGCAGTTTCACTGATCATTTGAAAATTAAAGAAACAGTTTGAAATTTGCTTCGGAATGCAGTGGAGCAGTGCTTAATTTGTAATAAATAAAAAAGTACAAGGGCCCAAACCTTTTTCATAGGAGGCTACCAACTTCCTTCTCAAGGGCATCCCAATTCTACCGATGTTGCTGCCAATTTCCACTACTGCATTGACAATGCTCAAAAATAAGACTGTAGCAAGAGCACCTGCCTTCTTCAAGTGGATCAAATAGTGCGTTTTGCAGTTCTAGACCACTGTTTAATTAAATTTGCTAGAAAGCCAATTCATCTGAAATGGCACTCATAAAAGAATCCAGTCCTTTGATGGCCAGTTTTTTTGTTGGGCGGGGAGAGCAACTGTTTTTACACCACTGCTGATTCAACCAGTGCGTGTATTTTTATTGAGAGCGGTCTAGACTTATCCGTATTAAAAAAGCCTTAGCCATCCTCTGAAGTAAGCCTGCTCCCCTCCCAGATATACAGTAACAATACTGCAAAATGTTCTCTTTTTGCATGCTTAAAAACGTTAATAAAGCAATATATTTTTTTTAAAGTCTTAGCCACTGTGTGTGGTGCAAGACATGCACAAAAGTGATACTCTCGATGACCTGTTGGGCCTGTGGGTCAAGATTGGTACACATCTAGTTACTAATTGACTCCTTTCTGACAGTAGAGGTTCACTGAAAGTTGAAGTATGGTATGTAAACAATAACAATGCCCACTTTTCAATGCAACATTAATAACTGATTCTACATAGCAGCAATTTCTGGACCTGCATCAGTTATGCGGAGAGACAAAGTGCAGCTGAAAATATAGCTGTACATGATGTGTGTGTGTATTGTTTGTTGAGTTGTGACAGGTGTATGCTATATGCTTAGCATGCAAAGCTTCTATGTGCTGTAATCGTGATGACTTATTTTTGTGGCTGTGGTCTGTCTTTTTGCTTAATATGTAGTGTGCTTAGTGTTGTGCTATATGTTGAAGTCTGGGTGTGCTACATGTATGATTGGGTATGTAAAAGCTGGTTGATGGGATTTGTTGTAAACCCTTCAAGGGTAGCTGGTTCTTTAGCAGGCACAATAGTGTGCTTCTTATGAGTTCTGTCTCTCATGAGGTTGATGAGCTAGATGTGAAGCTTGCAGTGCTTAATGTTTTAAAATGGAAGTCAGCTCCCAAAATATGTTCTTACCAAGTCACTCTCAACTTTGCCTACTGTCAGTATTATGCAATATACAATGCACTATTGTACAATCTACAGTACCTTACTGATGTCCAAATAGGTTTGAACATAAGTACCAATAAATTGCAGACTGCAATTTTTTCTGAATCTGCCGAATTCCACATTCATGCGATGTTGGTTTAACCTAGAGATGTTCTTTGTTTGTTATAGTAACTTTTCTATTCCTATTTTCCTTTGTATTCTGGTATTTGTAGTCCTGAATATATAATAAACGTCAATCAACTGGAAACAGGATTCACTGTAAAAAACAAATTGATAGGTTACTTGTATTTCATATGTTGAATTGAGAGCTCCAATTTGTTTTTAACATAGGTTTTAAATCCAAATGTAAATGCAACCTTGCAAATACCAGATCCAGACAGGAAGCTGCTACCATATTACTGATTGTCCTGGACCACACTTCCTGCTTCAAGGAGCGTCAGGCTAAAAGGGGAGAGGTGCTTGGGAGGTACTGGTACTGGTACCACTGTCACTTCTCCATTCATGAAATAAAATGTGCATGTCACTCAGAATTAGCCGTAGTGTTGTGGTGGTTTATTTTGTTAAAAATATACAACTACTGAGCAGTGGCATAAGGCAAAATGATGCCCCCCCTTGCAGAATGTGATGAGGGACCCCGGCAACTCCCAGATCGCACAGATATTCATTGGTCTTGGGCTCAATGGGGGACATCTGAATGGTTGCCCCCCTTACAAGTCTGGGGCCTGCTTGGGAAAGCAGAGTGGCTTTCATGAGCGTTTAACTATTTCTTATTCCATGCCATAGCACACATTGTGCAAAGGCATGGCTTAGAGGGTGAGGGGTCCCCCTCCAAAATAAGAAACCCTGGGGGCCTCCACCATGCCCCTGCTACTGAGCCATAGCAGGGTCACTGAAAGCATGATTCAAATACCCCAGTTTTGTCCTGATGCTCTAAAATGAATTCCTGGCTCAACTTTAGAGCTGCTAACATTTATCTCATATGCTTTGCCATCAGAACGTCTTTTGTTTTCCTGCATATGAATCACGGTGCAAGACAGATTTCTTCTTGCATCCAGGAAAGGGAATGAGACAGCTGAGGGAGTCAATTTAGCATATTCCTGTGTACAGTGCCATATTAAAGAATCCCACTTCACCTTGCAAGGCTTCAGCGCCAGGCTGGGCACTGGGGCATTCTGGGCATCATCAACGGACAAAGGTTTCTTGTGATTTAATTACACCTTCATCCAATAACCAGGCATACCAGTGAGCTGGGCAGTGATAGATGTGAAAGTGGACAAATGACCATACACATCAACATGTTGGAATAGGGGATGTACCAAAGAAGTAATGGAAATGTATTTTCTGCAATTAATTCACATTGAACTGGAGGTTTTTGTCAAAGTGGAGAAAGAAAAACTAAAGGCACTTTTGCTTAAAAATGATAGAGTCAACAAAACTGGTAGGGTTTTTCTCTCTTAGTTTGGGAATAGAAAGACAGCCTCCCCTCCCCACATCCATCACACAGAAACACACACACACACACTCACCCACCCACCAGCATACATATCAGTGGACACTAATGCAGACACAAATATGCACGTCGTTTGGCACCTTGTTAAGGGTATGAAGCGCTATATCACTAGAATACAATATGCAGACTTTGACACTGCCATTAGTTCTGCCTAGTGCTAGTACCAGGCCATAATTTGTATTTCCTTAAGGTGGCATTGCTGTCCCTCCCCCTTTCAATGCAAGCAGTGGCCTTGCATGCCTCTATCTACAAACTCTTAATGCTGCCCTCGGAAAAATACTGAAAGTTGTCTTTTCATTGAGTTCACTAACGCCTTACCCCAATCCCGTTAACCCTGTTGCTCTGCACACCTATAAAGACATAAGAGCATGTATTTCTATGCTAAGATAAGCGTTTGGAATGAGTAAACCTTATTTTCTAAGACTGAGGCGGTGGAGGGTTACTTCTTCAAAGAGACGAAGTCATTTCAGGTAGTTTTGTCTCTTCAGGAACAAACAAAGAGGGACTCGAATGGCTGTGGGGTTAGAAACATGTTCCCTGCAGCACTACAAGAAACTATGTCACCCACCAATTCTCTCATAAGAATGCAAAATAATTTTGTTTCCTTGGTCATCGATTTACTTCCCAAGACCTGCTTTCCTTTTTTAACAGTGTTGAGGCCACAGCCATGGGATCACAGAAGACAGAACCTCTGTCTCCCTTCTCAGTCGCAGGGTTGGACTGTGACAGGCTCGAAAACCAAAATAAATGTGGCCTTATTAGCGAATTAGATAGAAAACCCCACATGTATAAATCAGATTAGTTTTGAGCTTGTAGAGACACGCTGTATGGATGTTTTGCAAGATATGGGAGACACATGCATTTGTGCTTGCTGCAGGCATTGGTTGTAGTAATCAACAGTAACAAAATAGCCCTCCAGACCATAACCAGACCTCAAACAGCCAAAAATAGCCAACCCACTGACCTGTCAGATCACTCCTCCTGCTACTGGTAGATTGCCTCACAGGACAGACCTATGCTGTTCAGCCCCATATACAAACAACAGGTGCTCTGGGCTTAGTGTGACTGTTTATTCACTGACTAAAGTAATGCTACTTTGAACACAGTGAATGGTTATGATTTAATTTGATGTGTCAAACTATAAAACAGAATGCAAACCTGACCTGATCTTTAACTTGATTCATGGGCAGTGTGTCATGCGCTGCTGCAGTCCCAAGAGGAGCTGCAGACTGAAGAGAAATGTTCCTGTTTTGCTTGGGGGGCCCGGGACAAGTCAGCTTCCTCTCACCACCCTGTGCAAAATGATTACAATGTTGCTGCTTTCCCTATCCAAAAGCCTCTGATCCTGGCTCTAGCAGCGCTTTCCCTGCAGGTATTTTCTCTCACCTAAATCCTCAACAAAAGCGAAAGGCATCTTTGTAAAAAGTGAAGCCCCGTTTCCTGATTTTCTGTTTTTAGGACTGCTGCCTCTGAGACGACCTTACTAGTCCTGTAAGCACTACAGATTTGAGATGGACCGCCCTAGCCATTAGGCCACATCCTCTCCTCATCCTCAAAAAAGCTCCGAGACATTTAGTGTGAGATATGCAAACAGTTGCACGTGTGTCAAATTATTCAGTGTGTTTTTTCTAATAATAACTGAGCTGTGTTCTTTTCCCTCATGGCATATTGTCAAGTTTATTATGGACACAACACTGTACCAGGAGAAACCTCTCAGACTTGAGAAGTGCTTTGATTTGATTTTTCAAAATAAATATTGTCACTCATTAAAGGAAAGCCGTTTCATCTTCCTCTCTGGTGCAATATAACCGGCTGTTTTCTCTTGGGACCAGTCTCATCTTTCTGACAACTTTAAGTCTTTCGTCTGCATTACCCTTGCATACTTTTCCTCTCACCACCATCATACAATTCAATGTCGTTTTATAATATTATTATGACACAGGTGACAGACAACGTACTGTGCTGCACTCAGCCTGGAACACTGCTGAGCCACAATAACAAATTTAAATTACCTAGTGTGCATTCGGAAATTAATAATTATCAGGCAGCCGCCTCAATGATTGGATGTTACACTGTGCTGCTGCCAAGTCCTAAATGTAAACAAATGATTAAAAAAGCATCTCCTTACGAACCCCAGGATATTGTTTCTCAGGTAGATTTTTTTATGGCATATAACCCAAATGTGGGTGTGAGGAAATGTATGATGTATAGGAGCAGCCGAACCTGCAGGTCCCTACTTACCATATACACATATATGGTTTTATGTGGCGGCAAAAAACAACTGACAATTTTAACAAGTGACTCTGAAATGAAACATCACTAGCCCCTTATATTAAATAGAACAATTTCATATTTTGTTGTGCCTCATGTCTCTATCACGACCTGCGACGGAAAAGTTATGTTAAAAAAAGCATCTCATGTGCCAAATGGTAAAGTCAAGCATCAGGTGACAGAGCACCTCCTTTACTCCCCCACCCTACCCCCTAACACGTAAAACGTGTGCTTTGTGTCCCCCCTCAAAGGCGTAGGGTGGAAAGAGCGCCCCATACGGATAATAAAACAACCCAAAGGAGTGTCACATCCTTCCCTGCAGAGCAGCCAGGAGGGGGAACCTCTGTGAGAAATAAAGGGCAGTTGGCATTACTGATCCAGCAGATAATCCCATTAGGCCTGGCCCTCTCCAGTAAAGTCCCCTCCTTCAGTGTGTGTTGTAATTCTGCGGCTTCTTCTCACTGAGGTAGATGGGTATGTGGCCTATTCTGCTGTAGTTTATGCAAAGAGCCTTCGTTCGTGGGCAGTTGTGAAAAGGGGGTCCCGCCTTCAGTCGCAAAAGATCTATTCGCTGTAGTTTGTGTTTGCCGATGACATCTGAAGCACCAGTCTTGAAGAGCTGTAGCCTGGACTGAACAAGTTCAAAAATGCATGTGCGCCCACGCTTACAGGCATGCATGCCTATATAAACGTTTATGAAGCATGTCTGTAACTACTGCTGTACAGTATGACAAAGCGCAATTTGAGGAGCGATCAGCGAACTCATCAAGTGATCTTTTCGGCCTGCCGATCTAGACGTGTAACAAGAGTGAAAGGCAACTGCTTTCTCCATTCTCCCCATGCACAATGCAGTACCACGAGCGGTGCATGGGGGGAAAAAGCGTGCCATTGTGTCACATGGCCAATCACTGTGTGGCTCATGTGTGTGTTTTCATCCTGCCCCGGCGCTACCTTGAACACATGCCGCTTGAGCTGGCGCAAGTAAAGACTACCCTACCAGAACCAATCCAAGCTTTGCTCTCATGCTTTTTATAATTAAAGGGAATGAGAGCAAAGCAAGGATTGGTGCATACAGGTGAAGCAAGCGCTCCAAAGGAAACCAGGGGGGGCTCTGCTGTGTTACCCCTGGCAGCCTAATAGAGCGCTGAGTCAAAGCCTGAAGTGAGCATGTCGGGTTGGCCACAGTGAGAGACCTATCCAACCCGACATGCGCACTAAACCTCAGCTGAAGCTGTCTGTCGGCTTGGCCAATCACTTGGATTGGCCATTCTACTGCATGAGCAAGCAGCCAGGGGGTGGGGCACAATCCTTCAACAGGACAGGACTCTGGAGTGAGTCATGCTTAAGTTTTGCATTATGCACTGACAAAACGCCTCACACTAGGGACAGAGCTACGTCCCAAGGCTATAGAGGAGAAACTACCCCTGAGTTTTCTACCATGTTCTGATGAGCTACTAGAGTGCTAACATTCTGAATTTATGCAAAACATTTGCCACATCTGACCGCTATCTTTATAGAATCGAAGTGAAAAAGTGAAAGCTTTTTCTACTGAGGATACTGCAGTAAATGAGGAGATATGGGAGCATCATAACAAATAAGTCTCCCAAGATGGCCACCAGAGAGAAAAGAGCCCAAATGTAGCGCAAATATCACCTAATGTAGCCCAAGTATAGCCCAATGATAGATGTCTGCAAAACACTTAATTGTTTTGTTTTTCTGAAGTTTTATATAGCGCAGACTTGACCCGAAGGTATTGGAGTGCTTTACATGAGCATCAGTTGCATTACACAAGGATACATTCTTTTTGGGCTTTAGGCATGGGGAGATTAAGGGCCTGATTATGATGTCGGTCGGAGTTGCTTCCGACTGACATCGCCGAGGAATTGGGACCAACCGATCTCCAGTCGGTGGTCCCGATCACATTATTGCGATGGGGCCGCAGATGGTACGGTCGCACACTCCCATTTCCCTATGGGAGCTTGTGCTGTGGTCAGAAATCGGCCGCAGCACAAGCTCCCACAGAGAAATTGGGAGACTGTGTAAATCCCTACGTCCTATGGCAGGCACCTCATGGTGCCTGCCATACAGTGCAAGGATTTATGGGAGGAACCATAGGCGCCACAAAGGCCCACAGCCTTAGGCCATGGAGGCCCCCAAAGTAGCTTTCCGACAGCCTTTCCATGTCGGAAAGGCTGGCCTGGAAAGGCTGTGTGAAACCGACATCGTAATCCCAATGGCAGAAACGCCATCCTAAAGGGATTACTTTGCGGTTCCGACTGCCCGATGGGATCAAGGAGCTTGTCGGAAGCCAGCCGGAATGACCGGCCGGTTTGACTTCTGACTGCCTACATTATAATTAGGCGGTCAGAAGTCAAACCAGGGACGTCGGCCGGAGGCTTTCCGACCGACATCATAATAGGGCCCAATGTGATTTTCCCAAAATCACAGGATGTCGAGATGACGCCGAAACTTGAACCTGGTTTCCCAGTTACAAATACAGCAGCTATGGACGTAACGCCACATTCTCTCCCCTGCAACATATTATCAAGTGATCTACTGGATAAAACAACATCAAGATATCAAATACAATGTCATGAATGATGTAATATGTGACGTCATCAGCAGTGCATTGCGGGGGCGCGGGTTTTAGTTAGCTCAACTAACTATAATGGCCGAATTTCTCTGGTTTTGTACGAGTGAAATGTCCAACTAACTATAACATCCCTGAAACCTGTGGTTTTTTCAGTGAATTTCTAAGGTTTTTTAAATGCTAATTTCTAACTATAACGCCCCAGAAGCCTATGGTTTTTTCAGTTAATTTCTAAGGTTTTTTAAATGCTAATTTCTAACTATAACGTCCCTGAAACCTATGTTTTTTTCAGTGAATTTCTAAGGTTTTTTAAATACTAATTTCTAACTATAACGTCCCTGAAACCTATGGTTTTTTCAGTCAATTTCTAAGGTTTTTTAAATGCTAATTTCTAACTATAACGTCCCTGAAACCTATGGTTTTTTCTGTGAATTCTAAGGTTTTTTACAGGCCAGGCCCCCTTTCTCCACCACTATGCAAACGCACCTCTTGGCGCGTTCTAAGTTGGGGGATTAAGTCCCTTTGAATACTGAGGGTCCCTAGTGGCCAACTAGTCCACCAGGTACCTCCAGTAAGCCCCACACAGCTGGATTGCTGAGAGTGGTACGAGGCCACGCCCCCTTTTTACACCACTCTGCAAACGCGCCTCCTGGCGCACTGCTGCTTGGGGGATGAAGTCCACTTCAGTCCTGAGGTCCTCAGGACACAAGGGGACTTCATCACCCCACCAGCAGTGCACCAAGAGGCGCGTTTGCAGAGTGGTGTAAAAAAGGGCGTGGCCTCGTACCACCTCTCAGCAATTCCACTGTGTGGGGCTTACTGGAGGTTCCTGATAGCCTAGTTGGCCCCCAGGGACCCTCACTAGCAACGGGGAATTAATCCCCCAACGCAGAGCACACCAGGAGGCGTGTTTGCAGAGTCATGCAGGGAGGGGGCAGGGCCTCCGGCGAGTTGCCGGTTTCTTTTATATGGGAGGGGGCCATGTGGCCCCCCTTCCCTGGGCCACTTCTGGCCCCAGGGACCCCATCCCCCGGGGCCTGGACAGCCTTTACTTTTTTTTGGAGGGGGGCCGCGTGGCCCCCCTCCTGAGGTCAATTATGTCACTGGGCACCCCATCCTCTGGGGCTTGGCCAGCCGTGTTGGTTTTTGTTTGGAGGGGGGCCGCATGGCCCCCCTCCAGAGGCCAATTATGCTCCCGGGGACCTCATCCCCAGGGGCGGGCCTTCCTTTTTAAAAAAAGAATTATTAATTTTCCCGGGAGGGGGGGCCGCGTGGCCCCCCTCCCCTGGGCCAATTCTGGCCCCGGGACCCCATCCCCCGGGGCCTGGCCGCCTTGTGGGGGTTTTTTGGAGGGGGGCCGCATGGCCCCCCCTCCTGAGGCCAATTATGGCCCCGGGTACCCCATTCCCCTGGGCCTGGCCAGCCTTTTTAAAAAAAATAAATGAAATGGGAGGGAGGCGAGTGGCCCCCTCCCGGGCCACTTTTGGCCCTGGGGACCCCATCCACTGGGGCCGGCCCTCACGTTGGGGACAGCGGGGGGAGCCCCAATGCCCCAGCGGTCCCAGCCGGCTCCCCGCATCATGCAGGAGCCAGCATTGATTTTGGACAAGGGTAGCTGCTAACATGCAGCTCCCCTTGTCCAAAAGCAATATGCTTCACTTCATGGAAGCGAGAGCAGGTTTTCTGCTCTCGCTTCCGTGAAACGAAGCAGAGTTTGCTATGGCAGGGCGGGAGCTGTGCTCCCGCCCTGTCATAGCAAACTGCAATGTCCCGGGGGTGGGCACCCCGGGACATTGCAGGTACCGGCCCTGGGGGGTGGTGGTCCCCAGGGCCAAGAAGGGCTCCAGGAGGGGGGCCGCGCAGCCCCCCTCCCATCATTTGCATAGCCTCAGGGAGGTGGTGGTCCCCGGGGCCAGGGGTCCGCAACGGACCCCCGTATTTAAATAAAGTTTGCCCCGGGGAGGTGGTGGTTCCTGGGGCAGTGTGGGGAGGGGCAGGAGCTCCCCCAACACTTTTTAAATTTTATTTAGGCCCCGGAGAGGTGGCGGTCCCTGGGGCTTGGGGGTGCAACGAGGCCCCCCGAACATAATTAAGAATGCCCCGGGGAAGTGGCGGTCCCCGGGGCAGCATGGGGGGAAAGGATCCCCCCACGCATTTTCAAATAAAGCCCCAGGGAGGTGGCGGTCCCCAGGGCTGCGGGGGGGCCGCGTGCCCCCGCACATAAATTGGGATTGCCCCGGGGGCTTTAAAAAACGAAGTGCTTTGTGTTTTAAAAAAGTTTCGGCCGGAGTCGCGCTGGGTGCACAAATCCGGCCGAAAATGTTTTAAAAAATGCTTTTTTGGGCCCTGGGGGTCTCAGTGGGACCCCCTGACCAGGCCTAGGGGGTCAGGGTGTTTTTACCTTGCTCCCTTTTCTTCTTTTTTAATGTTTATCTCACCTTTTTCCTTCTCCCTCGGTACCGAGTCACAAGATGGCTGCCAACACTTCCTGGTTTGAAGTGTTGGCAGCCAATCAGAGGCAAGCTCATGCTCGGGAGGGTTCAGCCAATCAGATCTCACAATTCTCAAATATCGATATCTGTAAATCTTTAAATATCTCAAAAACTACTGAACGGATTTACACCATTTAAAAAATAAAGCGTGCATGGACCAAGAGCTATCTCTCTGCCAAATTTGGTGTAATTCCGTTCAGCAGTTCAGGCTGTAGCCGTGTCTAAAGTTTTCTATGGAAATTAACATGGAGAAAACATTTTTTCTCAGCCCCCCTTGACAAATCACCCCGAAACTTTCAAGACAGGAGCTGACCTGAGTGAACAATTAGTTCTGAAAAGTTCGTGAAGATTCGTCAAACGGCGCCAAAGTTATTGGCAAATCAAAAAACGCTTTTCCTATGGAAACAAGGTTCTAACTATAACTACCTACTGGCTACCGCCAGTAGGAGATACATATATATATATTTCCAACTAAGGTGTCCGCCAAACGCCACACGCCTGGCCGTGTGCGCCTGGCCGTGTGTGCCGGTGCCTGCCGTGGTGGCGGTCAACCACGATTCTCAAAATTAGGAGGTTACCATCAGGGTTCCTGCGTTCTGTCCCATAGAGGGCTTCAGCATCCATGTACGATTTATTCTTTAATATGTATAGGATCAGCCAATTGTATGTCTGGGTAATTATCCATACAGGGTTCCTATCAAGCAGTACCTGTCTAATCATGTTTTTACCTCAATAATAATTTTTCTCACTATTATTCACATCTCCACATTAATGCGACTTGGCATTTTATGTGTCCAGAGTGTATCAATCAGGATAGAAATGTATTTGTGTTATATATGGCAAGTGTTACTGTTTGCTCTACCTCTTACATAGATGTAGGAAAGGTGGGTTCACAATGTATTCAGGAATGGCTATTCCGGTTGTAAATGCAATATTCAACTTAGCCTTATGATATGGCTGCTTTCTCCTGAGGCTTGAGCCGGGAGACACCATTTGCTTCACTCACTTTACTTGCCTCATTTGCTTATTTGCACATTTGCACTGTTCTGCCGCTAGACGCTGCTCTTCCTATCATTTTTAGCATAGAAGAGAGCGTTTTATAAACTTTTATAGATTTTAACCGTTTTTTTAAGCTGTCTATATTTACCTGATGTATTGCTCTTGAAATTGCCTTTGCACTGTTGGGAGCGTACAGGGACGCTCTTGGGCATCGGCGAATCACGCTCTCTCTAAGCGCGGCCGCCATTTTGGAAGTATTGTATGGTCAGCGGGCTAGTTTCTTACCCCGACACTATAAAAGGGAGCACTGACACGACCGCGCAGCGCTGCTTTCTCCTGAGGCTTGAGCCGGGAGACACCATTTGCTTCACTCACTTTACTTGCCTCATTTGCTTATTTGCACATTTGCACTGTTCTGCCACTAGACGCTGCTCTTCCTATCATTTTTAGCATAGAAGAGAGCGTTTTATAAACTGTTATAGATTTTAACCGTTTTTTTAAGCTGTCTATATTTACCTGATGTATTGCTCTTGAAATTGCCTTTGCACTGTTGGGAGGGTACAGGGACGCTCTTGGGCATCGGCAAATCATGCTCTCTCTAAGCGCGGCCGCCATTTTGGAAGTATTGTATGGTCAGCGGGCTAGTTTCTTCCCCCGACACTATAAATGGGAGCACTGACGCGACCGCGCGCAGCGGGCACGCCGCCGGCGCGCCAAAGGCAAGCCCGTCTGTGCCCGTCCGTGCTCGGACCGCGTTCAGCGCCAGAACCCCTGCCCTTTTCGCACCAGGTGAGGCGCCTAACCTGAGTTATTCCAGAGCACAACTATTTGATCTGAGGCCGGTTGATAAGTCCATCGGCTGTGTGTGCCTCACGCTGAACACAAGACCCCCCTCCTCCCTAATCACTTGCTCGAATTGTAACTGTTCCCTACATAGACTGGGATACCAGACGGTTAAGCCCATCAATAACAAAAACTTTAAAAGGGTAGAACCAGAGGAAACAGTGATAAAATGTACCTTGCTCAACGCCAGATCGCTGGTGAAACATAGTTTAGAATGTGCAACTCATATAGAGGAAGAAAATATCAAATTGGCTTTTATATCAGAAGCATGGACAGATGAAGCCTCAGGCCCAGACATAGTGAAAGCTACGCCTCCCGGATTTCTCTGTTACACCCTAAATAGGCCAATTAGGAGAGGTGGTGGTTTAGCTATTGTTAGAAATGGGATCTCTAGTTGGCAAGGGCTTGCACCTTTGTCCAAGTAGGGACCCTTCTTCCTAGTCAGGGTAAGGGTTGTTACACTCGTGAAGTAACCCCTGCTCACCCTCGTGGTAGCTTGGCACGAGCAGTCAGGCTTAATTCAGAGGCAGTGTGTAAAGCATTTGCACATAACCAACAGTAATACAGTGTAAGCACTACAAACGGACACCACACCAGTTTAGAAAAATAACCAATATTTTATATACTCAAGACAAGACCAATTACGACAAAAATCCACAATACTGTACCTTAAAAATGAATGCTTGATATGGTAACTTCTTCTTTGCAGTAATAGCACAAAAGCAAAGTTCGTACGAGTCGGTAGCTCCGTCCGAGCCTACTGTGATGCTGAAAACCACAGAGTCTAACAGTTCCAGCCGACCGCGTCGATACGGGCCAGCAGAGTCGTGAACAGACTCGGTTACAGTACCTTTCTCGTTGTGGCTGGTACGGAGTGTACGAGCCGGTCGGTGTTCGTCGCGGTTGCGGTGCAAGACGGAGCGATGCAAGGTGCGGTGTCCCTCGATGCGGTGCAGGCAGCGGCTCGATGAGCGTCGTGCAGACGGAGTCGGTGAGTCCAAGGCGTGCGATGCAGGGTGAGACGATGCTCGATGCGGTGCTGACAGGTTGCGATGCAGGCGATCAAGCCGGAGTGCGGGAGCTGGCGTCGGACAGCGGTGCGAGTCGGAGCGGTGCGTCGCAGACGTGCGAGCGGTGCCCCAAATGCGGTGCGGTCTCGACTCTTGAGCCAGTTGCAGCGACCTCGTCGGTCGGGTCCGGTTGGTTCAGTGAAGCGATGCGATGCGAACTGCGGTGCCCACAGGTCACGGTGCAAGCAGCGGCTCGATGTTGGCGGCGTCGGACGTCGCCCACGGTGAGACCAGGGTTGCGATGCGAAGCGGGGCGATGCGGTCTGCGGTGCAAACAGGTCACCGGCCAGGGATGGATTCGGTTGACGGAGTCGGTTGCGGTTCCCTTCCTCTGTGGCAACTGAAACAGCGTTCCAGAAGCGGTACCCAGAGGCTTGTGAAGTCTTTGTAGTCCCTGAGACTTCTTAACAGGAGGCCAGCTCGGTTTCAGGCCCTTGGAGATACTCAGCACAAGGTTGTAGAAAGTTCAGTCCAGTCCTTTCACTGCCCAAGGCAGAAGCAGCAGCTGCAGGCCAACCCAACAAAGCAACAACACAGCAAAGGGGCAGTACTCCTCCTGGCAGCTCTTCCAGCTCTTCGTCTTGGCAGGTTCCTTGATTCCAGCGAGATCTAAATTCATGGGGTCAGGGCCCCAATATTTATATCCCAAATTCCTTTGTTCTCTGAAGGCAGAGAGGCCTTTGCCTAGTCCAAACCAGTTCTGGAGCACTTTGTTGACAAGTCTCCGTCCCTTCTTTCAGTGAGCAGGCCAGGGACATCAGACGCACCGCAGGAGGTGGAGCCAGCATTGTGGAGGGAAGGCACTGTCCTATTCAGGGCCCAGGTGCGACCCCTCCCACCCATCTACATGTAGATCTTGCTATTCAGCCCTGTGCTGACTCACCCTGTCTCCTGGCATCCCCCAGCCCCTGTCACTCACATTCCAGACAAGGAATACACAACCTCGCAGAGGCAGGCTTGGATGGTTAGACAAGAAAATACCCACTTTCTAAAAGTGGTATTTTCAAACACAGAATGTTAAAACCAACTTCACTAAAAGTTGCATTTTATCATTCTGAGTCCAGGCATACTAAACTCGAATTTCTACCATGTTCCCGGGGTCAGTTAGGATTATATACTGTAATAATCAAAACCGCCCGTTCTGGCCTAGGGGGAACAGGTAGCCTTGCAATAGTGAAAACGAACTAGGCTGTAATTCACTATCAGGACATGCGGCCCACACCCGGGCATGTCCTACCTCTCGCATACAACGCACCCTGCCCACAGGGGTACCTTGGGCCTACCTTAGGGGTGACTAACATGTAGCAAAGGGAAGGTTTAGGGACTTGCAAGTGTGTGCACTTGCCAAGTCGTCATGGCAGCCCCCGGCTGCGCACGGGCTCTGCGATGGCAGGCCCGAGTTACACTTTACGGGCTGTTTGCGTGGGTGGCACAATCCAGTGCTGCAGCCCACCAACAGCATTTGGTCTATAGGCCCTGGCACTCGCAGTGCACTTTACAAGGGACTGACACATAAACCAAATAGGCCAATCATGGAAACACCAATCCATAATGCATTTTATACAGGAGCACTTGCACTTTCCCACTGGACAGCAGTGGGGAAAGTGCCCAGAATCATTACACCAGCAAAAACAGAGTCAAAACCGGGAGGTCAGAAAGCAAAAAGTCAGGGGAAACACGCCAAAAGATGCCAAGTCTAACAGCTATTATCTACCAGGACACTTTTAAGGCTAGTTTTCATACAGCCTCAAGCCCAGATTGTGAGGCACTATCTTTTAGCTTTAGCCTTACTAATCACTACACGTTTAAGGGTATTCTATTATATAGACCCCCTGGCTCCAAGAGAACCTTCCTAACATCAATAGGCAATTTTTTGGAAGAGGGGCTCTGTTCTGGTTCATTTACCATTATGGGAGACTTCAACTACCATCTAGAAGCTCACTCTGAACCAGACACGGCGGCCCTTATAGACTTAATGAAAAGCGCAGACCTCAGTCAACATGTGATAGGCCCTACACATGTGGCAGGGCATACCCTAGATGGAATCTTCTCAAACCATCCACAACTCCACTTTTCAGGTCTGCTGCCCCTCACCTGGACCGACCACTTTGCAGTGCAATTTGAGTTGGTCCTCCCAGTGCGCTGTCTGGATAGGGAGGGGGCGAAGAGTCAAATTAAAAGAAGGGCTTGGAATAAAATTGAGGACTCTGCTCTAATAGATGCACTTTCATCAAGGGCGGGTCAGCTACCCACAGGATTAGAGGAGGCCACTACATACTACACCAACTGGATCGAAACAGCTTGTAATGAATTAGCCCCGGAAAAAGTGCTGTCCCCCAAAAGATCTCAACCTACTGCCCCTTGGTATACGGAGGATCTAAGGGAACAGAAACTTATCTGCAAATCTCTTGAACGGATTTGGAGGAGAGGCTACAAGAAAGCTGAGAAAAAACGCTACAAACAAAGCCTTGCTATTTATAAGCAAATGATCTTTAATGCAAAAAAAGATTTCTTCTCAAACCGTATCAGTCTTGCAGGAAATTCGGCTAAGGAACTTTTTAAAATAGTGTCAAGCCTGGCCTCCACTCGTACAGCAAAAATTGAGTCAACCCAGGAATTATGTGAGGATATTGCCAGGTTCTTTCTAAATAAGGTGGATGTTATTTTTTCGGCTTTTCACCACCCAAGTGTGATAGGGCTGGGAACTCAATTGGAGGAGAGAAGCACTACTACGATCCCCCATGCTGTCTTTGACAAGTTTGAGCCACTATCCATTGCTGACATAGAGAAGCTCCTGGTGACAGCAAGGTCAGGCTCCCCCTACGATCCCTGTCCGGTATCGGTAATCAAACGTGCTCCGGGACCCGCTGCCCTTTTACTGAATTCCCTATTTAACACAATGTTTGAAGTAGGGGAGTTCCCAAAACGGTGGAAGGTTGCCTCAATACTCCCTCTTCTAAAAAAGCCCAACCTGGATCCTAAAGATCCCAATAATTTTCGTCCAATCTCTCGCCTTCCGCTACCAGCTAAACTGGTCGAAAAATCAATGAATATACAACTTACTGCTTTCTTAGGCGAAACTAAAGGCCTGGATCCAACTCAATATGTGTTCAGAGAGGGACATAGCACAGAGTCTGCCCTTATTAAATCCACCAAAGAGATTAGAGAAGTTTTGGATAGGGGAGGCAAGGCCGCTTTGATTATGCTAGATCTGTCAGCGGCTTTCGACACGGTCCATCATGTTCTATTGATGGACCGTCTGTCAACATGTGGGGTCCAGGGTAAGGCATGGAAGTTGTTGAAGTCCTTCCTAACGGACAGATCTCAAATTGTGGCGTTGGACGAATTCTGTTCCAAACCCTTCTCCCTGCCCTGCGGAGTACCACAGGGGTCCTCCCTTAGTCCGACACTTTTTAATGTATATGTCTCTTCTTTAGCGTCCCTAATTGGCTCCTTTGGTTTCAACCTTACCTCCTACGCAGACGATACACAAATTGTGGTGGCTCTGCGTCCTGGACAGGGAGCAGGAATTGACATTCGGTTCCACGACTGCATGGAGGCAGTTGGGAGGTGGATGTCTCAGAATTGCCTAAAACTCAACTCAAGCAAGACTGAGGTCATTCTATTCGGAAATGACCCTAATTTCTGGGCCCCAAATTGGTGGCCAGACACTTTGGACACTCTTCCCATACCTACCAGGAAGGTAAAGAACCTGGGAGTGATAGTTGACGATAGGCTCAACTTTGGTGACCAGATAAATGCTGTAACGTCAATCACCTTCTATACACTCAAAATGATTAAGAAAATACTACACTTCCTGCCGGTAGACAGTAGGCGGACAGTTGTCACGGCACTCATCATGTCTAGGTTAGATTACTGTAATGGTCTCTACCTAAACATTCAAGAATGCTTTATGAATAAGCTTCAACTGTTGCAAAATGCAGCAGCCAGATTGCTCACCGACACACCAAAATGTAAGCCTATTGCTAAGGAAATCAAAAAACTCCACTGGCTGCCTGTGAGGAAAAGGGTACGTTTCAAAGCCCTGTGCACTGTGTACAAGGCACTACAGGGTACCGGCCCAGACTACCTCAAGCAGCAGCTGCAGTGGTACCAGCCCAAAAGAACACTTCGCTCCTTGGGGGCAAAGTTGGTATCAGTACCGCCCATAAAAAGTGTTTCATGGGGTGGGAGAAGTTTCATTGCTGGTGCTGCAAGGGCCTGGAATGATCTTCCCTTCCACTTGAGAAACTCCACCAATCTCCTAACATTCAGGAAACAACTGAAAACTTGGCTCTTTAACCTTTAATTGTGCCTCCACCTCATTGTCCAGAGGAAAGCATCTAGCGCCAGGACACCCTTGGGTAACCGTTTGCGCTTTAGAAATGCCCTTAACATTAACATTAACATATTTTTTATTTTATTTCATTTTGAATTTTGAAATTGTTTCTAAATGTCATATATCCAAATGACATGAATTTGGATAATGGAGAGGCTCCACTCATGACACTATTAGCACTAGCACATACAAAGTAAAATATTGTGCGCATTAGCGATCAAATGAATTATGCCATGTCTGAGTAACTCTTCTATATCTATGAAATGTTGCGACATACGATAGGCATAACACAATCTTTATTTGTACAGGTCATGGATTAATGCCGGTATTTCAAGATTGAGATTATACAATTCTCGGTAGAGCATTTAGCATTATTTGCGATTATGAGGTTTAAAATCATGCATTTATATCATTGATGAATCATGTACGATGGAGTAACTCTTCCATGTCTATTATGACATATTATTATTTAAATGTCATCCTGTTAACACTCTGGTAACTTGACAAAGGCCGTTTACGGCTGAAATGCATTGTTTTTTGGAGCGATTAAAACACTCTCAACATCAGGACTGCGTGCCGCCTCATTCCTTTGGGTCTGAACAGTTTTTTGAGAATTGTGGTTGACTGCCACCACGGCAGGCACCGGCACACACGGGCAGGCGTGCGGCGTTTGGCGGACACCTTCATTGGAACTCTTACTGTAGCCGCCCCAGCCGCTCCAGAGTGGAATTTCCTGGATTGAACTTTGACAATACTTGGATGTGGTGGTGAGTAGCAACTGTGGTTTTCCTGGGAGGGGTGAGCATATTCACGCTGGTCGGAGGGCTTTGTGGGTTCACGTTTCCCTTTCCTTTGGTTGCCACGTTGCTCTCTAATGCCCACCCATGTTATTCCTTTGGATCTCCCTGGAGCTGTGTCACGGTGTGGCCATTATTGGTGCTACTGCGTTGTCCTATTGCTACGAGTAATCTGTCGCTTTGAAGTATGAACAGTTGGGAAACGGAACGACAGGCAGTGGCACTTTCTCTATTTGACGAAAATGCGGATTTAAACACAACTCCGACAAATATTGGAACTATTTCAAATATTTCTGAACCCACGCTGAAACAAAATTTAAATCTGTTGGAGAAACTGCAAACGGGAACTGAACCAATGGTGGGAGGTAAAATCCCTCACTAATTACGTGGAAGTTGGACGGGTACCTAGAGGTCTGCGTATCTCCATCATACCTACATATGAGAATCCGAATCACGAATTATTAGAAGAATGGGCAACATTCATGGCCAAAACATGCAAAGGCATGTTGGAAATGCTCATCAAGTATGCTTGGATCGATCTGGAAAAAACCAGGCAGGAGCTGACAGCATTGCAAATTGAAATTGACAAACATAAAGATGAAAAGATAGTGGTGGAATTCCTGAAGGCATTAGAGGGCTGCTTAAAGATCTATGAGGAAACAATCAAAGTAAAGAAACACCGAAAATTCCTTCGGGATAAGAAAGATTATGCCGAGGGAAGAATCTTAACATACGCAAAGCGTTTTGATTGGGTTCAAAGGGACCAACAACAATTTTTCCAGCGAGAAAAACAAGACATAGTCTCAACGGATTCCAGTTCGGATCTGAGCTCCGATATAGAACGCCAGACCACAGCTGTCCCTTTAGGGGTATGTCCACTCACTTTTTTACACGAATTTCAGATCCTGAAACAGCAGAAGGAACAAACGACACCCTCATTGGTAGAGGGAAGAGGAAGAGGTCGCGGAAGACCAAGAGGAAGAGCAAAAAACAAAAAGAAAGAGTAAGAATAACTAGGAGGGGTGGAAGAAAGAAATTTTGGTATAGAAGTACACCTTATACCAACACCTGTGATAAGACCATTATCAACCTGTCATCACGACTGTTAACTACGGATGAAGAGACTCTTCTCAAATTGGGGCTTTCCTTCTGTCCTACCAGTGATTGGAACTATGTGGACACGAGGATTGACCTGTTCCTCTATATAAGAAAACTAAAATTTATGAAGCTACATCTCATGGCCAAACATGGGGAACACCAAAGAATAAATAGGGGTAGTACGCAAGTACCATCTCGTTTACCTGCCAACTTCACTATGGAGGAAATTGAAACCATCTTAGAAATTCATGAACTTGAAAAGAATAGTACACACAGCAGTGATGAAACAGCAGGATTACAATTACAATCTTTAGGTTTTTCTGTTGATACTACCCGAAAGACTGGTTTCAAAATGAAATCGAAATTCAATCCAAATGTAGCTCATGACAACATTGAGGCATTTCACTCTGTATTAACCCCTTCGCTGAGCCCGTCGGCCAACGGCCGTCGCGAGCACTACCTCCGTAGTGCTGCGCACGTCCGTTGGCCGACGCGGCCCCGCCCACTGCGCTAAACCGCCGCACTGCGGCGGAATTGCCGCCGCGGTTAAGCGGTTAACACTAACCCTGGGCAAAGCACTACGCTACGCTCGCGTAGTTTGCGAAGTTTGCGCTACTTCGCACAATGCGAATTGCACGTAGCACAGTGCAAACACGCGTAGCATAGCGTAGCGTAGTGCAGCGGTCATTTTTTGCTTGCTCGCGGTCCTCAACGTCAAGTTGGCGACCGCGAGCAAGCAAAATGACATCCCGGCAAGACTTTTTCTCGTTCGCGATCAGCAACATCAAGTTGCCGATCGCAAGCATGGAAAATAAACCTCCCCGGCGAGATTCTCAACGCGGGGAGGTCAGGTTTCTCATTGCGAGTGGTCGCGTATGCTCGCGACCGCTCGCGATGAGAAACTACCAGTCCGCGTTGAGAAAGCTGCCGCTCGAGTAAAAATCTACTCGAGCGGCAGTAAAAGACAGCTCGCACTGTGCAAGATGCCGTTTTCAATGATTGCACAGTGCGGACAAGCATCCGGCACTGTGCAATCATTGCGAACAGTGCACTACGCAGTTCGCGTAGTGCTACGCGTAGCTCGCGTAGTGCGAACTGCACTTTGCGTAGCTTCGCGTAGCGCTACTTCGCGAACTACGCCCAGGCTTAGTTAACACATGAATTGGCTGAGTTAAGAAATGATCAGAATTATCGTATTAGAGAATCTTACAAAGGGACTAAGAGACGCATTGAAAGGTCTATTGGTGGATCCCACAATAACAATCAAACCCTCAGACAAAGGTGGGAACGTTGTAATAATGAATACAGAAGATTACAAAAATGAAGCTTTACAACAGTTGAGTGACAAGAATTGTTATGAAGTTATCAGTTGGAAAAGTTATGAAGGAACGATAACTAAATATCACAATCTACTTATGGATTGGTGGAAGCAGGGACTTTTGGATGATGACGAGTTCAAATTCTTAAAAAATGAAAATCCAAAGGTACCGTGTTTTTACCTTCTACCTAAGGTACATAAGCACCCCACGAAGCCACCAGGGAGGCCGATCGTCTCGTCAAATGATGGCCTCTTAGAGAACACATCTATATTCTTGAACTACTTCCTATCCCCATATGTCTCAGACCTTAGATCTTACTGTAAGGACACTACGGAATTCTTAAAGCGAATTCATGACATCAAGTGGGAAAAGGGCTTTGTTATGATTTCTTTAGATGTGTGTTCTCTTTACACATGTATTGATCAACACAAAGGAGTTGAAGCCTGAATGTATTATTTACAACGTCAGCCCATAGATATGCTCAATCACACACTCATGCTCAAACAAATGATGCTCTACTGTCTACAGGAGAATATTTTTCTCTTTGATACCACACTATATTGGCAGAGGTCCGGAACAGCTATGGGCACCTGCTTCCCCCTCCAGCCTGGCGAATTTATTCCTGGGCTGGTGGGAGGAGCAGGTGGTTTGGACCGATGCCTTCGAAAAATACACTGAACATGTGCCCTTATGGCTGAGATACATCAATTATCTCTTTATCATCTGGGATGGAGGTGTAGATCTGGCCAGAGAGTTCATCAATGCATTATCAACCAATGACTTAAACTTAAGTTTCACCCACTCTATGAGTGAAACTTCATGTGAATTTCTAGACATTAGAGTTAGGGTAGACAAGAACAGACTTACGACTGCCCTTTTCAGAAAAGATACTGCAGGCAATGCCCTTTTACATGTGCGCAGTCACCATCCCCCATCATTGATCAATAGTATTCTGTATGGGGAGATACTACGGGCACGCAGGAATTGCAGTACGGACAAAGGCTTCAGTGCTGAAAGTTGTACCATGATCAAAAGATTCAAACAACGTGGGTACACTGATATAATTTTTAAAAAAGCCACTGATAAATTGGGTAGCACTAAACAAATTGAGGTCCTTTTCAGTAATAATGACACACTGCCTCAGCAGCCCACGCATGATTACCACATACAATGTGAAATCTGGCAGTCTTAGAGCTATGATGAAGAAACACTGGGGCCTCATCAAGGCGGACCCTGTGATTGGCAATAAAGTGGGGGAATCACCCCTGATAACATACAAACGACCAATGTCCCTTAAGGATAAGTTGGTTCGAAGCTATCAACAGACTCAACCAACTGAAACTTGGCTACATGTGAAGGAGGGTTTTCATAAATACAATGCATGTAAAGCCTGCAGATACACTACTAGCTGTAAAACTTTCAAAACACACGATGGCAGGGATAAAACCATTAGAAAGTTTATTACATGCAATACCGAATATGTCATATACATGTTGGAATGTCTGTGTGGTATGCGTTATATAGGGAGCACAAAACATCCGCTCAAGAAACGCATCCTAGAACATCAAAGGGCTATAACCAACATGGATTTCAGTTACCCTGTGGCACGGCATTTCTATAACTCACACAGTAGTAATAACAAACTGCTTACTTTCTGTGGTATTGACAGAATAATGAAACGGATACATGGTGGGGATAGGGAGAAACAAATACAAGTTCTTGAATCACAATACATCATTGATTTAAACACCAGGATGCCTTATGGCCTCAATAGGGAGGAAGAATTGAATACTCATATTGGTCGCTGATGCCACGTTCTAATTTGTATCTCATGTCCGTGAACCCGCTGTACTCACATTTTGGACTCTTGTCCATTTTATTATTCTGTAATATTTTCTATCTATTTTTCTTTACTTAGTCTTACTTATTCATTCTGTGGTAGGGGATGATCTTCCTCTGTGATAATATATATATATTTTTTATATTGGGTGTACACTCACATTGGTTATAACTTGATTTCAGGTACCGGCATATATGTTGACATTTGTCTATGATTATGGTCTCTCTTATGTGAAAGCCTCGACTTGCTGGCATGATACATATTCGCAATGTTGCTCTTATAGTTGGGCACTGCCCCTTGATTAGGAGGTTACCATCAGGGTTCCTCCGTTCTGTCCCAGAGAGGGCTTCAGCATCCATTTACGATTTATTCTTTAATATGTACAGGATCAGCCAATTGTATGTCTGGGTAATTATCCATACAGGATTCCTATCAAGCAGTACCTGTCTAATCATGTTTTTACCTCAATAATAATTTTTCTTACTATTATTCACATCTCCACATTAATGCGACTTGGCATTTTATGTGTCCAGAGTGTATCAATTACGATCGAAATGTACTGATGTTATATATGGCAAGTGTTACTGTTTGCTCTACCTCTTACATAGATGTAGGAAAGGTGGGTTCACAATGTATTCAGGAATGGCTATTCCGGTTGTAAATGCAATATTCAACTTAGCCTTATGATATGCATTCATTCTATTTTTAATTTTATTTCATTTTGAATTTTGAAATTGTTTCTAAATGTCATATATCCAAATGACATGAATTTGGATAATGGAGAGGCTCCACTCATGACACTATTAGCACTAGCACATACAAAGTAAAATATTGTGCGAATTAGCGATCAAATGAATTATGCCATGTCTGAGTAACTCTTCTATATCTATGAAATGTTGCAACGTACGATATGCATAACACAATCTTTTTTTGTACAGGTCATGGATTAATGCCGGTATTTCAAGATTGAGATTATACAATTCTCGGTAGAGCATTTAGCATTATTTGCGATTATGAGGTTTAAAATCATGCATTTATATCATTGATGAATCATGTACGATGGAGTAACTCTTCCATGTCTATTATGACGTATTGTTATTTAAATGTCGTCCTGTTAACACTCTGGTAACTTAACAAAGGCCGTTTACGGCTAAAACGTGTTGTTTTTTTGAGCGATTAAAACACTCTCAACATCAGGACTGCGTGCCGCCTCATTCCTTTGGGTCCGATATATATATATATATATATAGATATAGATATATATATGTATATATATATATCTATATCTATATATATATATATATATATACACACACACATATATATATATATGTGTATATCTATATGTATATTCATATATTATAATATATATATAGGGTTTCACTTACCTGATATATACTTATAATTGTGTTATGAAGGCATGCATGGATGCGTGGTAAATGCATATATGTGGTAAGGACCTGCGTACTAAAGGCAATGCATTCTAAAGGCATTGCGTGGCAAAGGATGCACGGTAAAGGCATTGTGTGGTAAAGGCAACTTTGTAAAGGCTGTTTCCCGTCCCATACACGGGAACAGTATGAGACTAATTGGTTTCAATGGGAGCTGGCAAAAGACATTTCTGGTTCTTGTCACAGCTTCCCAAATGGTTCTGTGTCAGAAAGAGTTGATTCATTATGTAAAAGAGGAGGCACCTTCAGAAAGGATTTGTTATAGGTCACTGTGAACTCAGTGTAAACCAAGGTAGCTGGTTTTACATGGAAAATTCCACAGAATGCTCTGCTTTAAATACACTTTGGCCAACTCTTCACCTATTGTTTGCTTCTATATGCTAGAGCAGCAAGTCAAAGAAAAATATAGGCTCAGATTTGCCAACACTTTATGATGTCACAAAGTGACACAAACTGACATGTGGTATTTACTTTCAAGTGCAAAAGATATTTTGTGCTGAGCCCTTTTCTCAATACAAAGAGTGTTTTCTGCTTCTTTTTGTCACTTTCCATCAAGGGGGTGTTTTTTGAGGATTACTTGGGCATATCTGTAAAAACACCCACAGGTTTTGATATGAAGCTTGAACTACTAAGTTTGTGTTTAAACAACGAAAGAGTGTGACTCTTCAAATCAGTTGAGCATCTATGTGAAATCACTTAGATTTTCTATGAAAGCCCTCACTCACCAACCTGGTTGGTGACATGCTTCATCATTGGGCCCACCAGGAGAGGCCGAGTGCCACCCTGGTGTGCTTCGACGCCAGAATTACTGCGGAGCAGGGAAAAATATATGGAAAAAGTGAAATGTGTAAGTGATTTAAAATTGACTGGTTGAACTCAAAGATCCAGTTTAATAGTTGGCCAATCAGTCAAGGATAAAAAAGACGTGTACGACACTTCGACTAAATAAATTGCGCAATCATTAATTACACCATAGGTCTCGGGAGGGGGGTGGTGGCAAAATGGCACACCCTGAAAGATAGGAAGAAAAGTAATCATGATAGTGAGTGCGGCAAATCGCTACTTATCTCAAGGACGAAAGCCTGAGATAGTTTCAACACATAGGCAGAAACATGTTGACCATTTATTAATGGACCTGGCTGAACAATTTATTTAGTCGAAGTGTCCTACATGTCTTTTTTATCCTTGACTGATTGGCCAACTATTAAACTGGATCTTTGAGTTCAACCAGTCAATTTTAAATCACTTACACATTTCACTTTTTCCATATATTTTTCCCTGCTCCGCAGTAATTCTGGCGTCGAAGCACACCAGGGTGGCACTCGGCCTCTCCTGGTGGGCTCAATGATGAAGCATGTCACCAACCAGGTTGGTGAGTGAGGGCTTTCATAGAAAATCTAAGTGATTTCACATAGATGCTCAACTGATTTGAAGAGTCACACTCTTTCGTTGTTTAAACATATCTGATCGGGGGATTGAGAGTGTCCCTCACCTTAAATAACTTCCCTCTCTCTCTCATTGGTAATTTGTTGCTTGAACTACTAAGCCAGTCAGTCCGGCAGGGGCGGCTGGTGAACTTTAAAGAGAGTGAGGCGTAAAACCAATTACTAAATGTGCTTCCACAAGGGATCACAGCCTATGCATGAGAAGCTTCTCGAGACCAGATATTCTGGCACTTATAGTCCCAATTTTATAATGGGCTAACTTGTAAGACTATAAGTTCAAGAATGCAAGTAAAAAAACCTGAACTGGATGAGCTGCTCAGGCATGGGCCTTGGGAACTTGAGTTCTGCATTCGGTAACGTCCTTATGACTGCTTGCAGATGTAATTGAGGAAAGTGTACCACGTGCAGCACCATAAAAATGTATGGTCCTGCTCTTGGGTGGGACTTCAGCACCTTTTTTCTTATGCACATTGTTCCTCTCTCCTCCCCAACCCTCACTTCAGTTACACATCACTCTCCGCCTCAGAGGGACAATAGAAACGAAGTCCTGCAGCTCCCACTAACACTGCAGTGTGGTACACAGGCATGGGAGGGTGTATTGTGCATACCTCTAAACTGCATCAGGGAGGAAAACGTGGGAGGGAATATCAAGCTCTTCTGCGTATTCCAGCTGAGCAACAAAACAAACTGCAGACTGCAAGGGTGTTTAGTGAAAGGAACATCTGTTCACAACGCCATGTTCACCAGTGCCAGCTTTAGCACTGATGGAGCCCCATGCAACAGTCTTTTTTGGTGCTCCCCTCTCCTGTGACTTCCTGCTACATGGATTCCCTCACTACCACCCTCCAACAGTGCCCCTCCTCTCTCCATAGGCCCTCTCTCACATGCATTTCATTTGTTTTGAAGCACTACTCATACCAGTTTAAGGTGTTGAAGTACTTTACATCACACACATTATATAAAGACAATGAACCATATAGCTGTAAATAAGTATACAGGAAATGTTATATATGAAAATGAGAACTACAAGGTGTAGGAGTCACATGACATCCATACTAGTAGGCAGTATATTTGAAGAGTGTTTGGAATGGAGAAGCACAAATTAAAGATTTAAAACGTACCACAGTGGTTGGGTTTGGCTTTACTAATAAGAATGCATTTCTACCCAAACTACCCCCTTTTTTGCAACCTTAGGATAAGAAAGATTGGGGAAAAACAGAACATTCTATCTTATTCCTTGCAGTTTGCATGCAGCTCCTTGATTACAGTTTATAGGTCACTGTGCTAGGATTGTAACCTATGAACTACTAGTGAGAAAAGGATCTCTGTGGCAAAAGCAGTAACCCACTGAGCTATCCACATAAAATGTAGTTCTCTCATCTTCATGGTACAGGTTCTTTTGCAGCAGGCACATTAACCCTCTGCACTACTTTATGGTGAGTCAAAACTGCCACTAGAGAAAACTCCATCTCCCTTCAGCAGGAACATTATTCACCAGCCTTATCATGGCATTTTTATTGTTGCTTTAAAACGGCTGGACACATAAGGAACTCTGCAGTGGGTGCGTTTAAACCCATAAGTTATTTCTAAGGACAACACCAGAGATCAACGTCAGGCGCTTTAAAGCCAGCCCTGATGTTCACTCACCATAAAGTTAAATAATTTTAAAAATGTTATACAGACATGAACACTTCTCAGACTGTACAAAGGTCTTTTGAAGCCGCAGCACATTTTTTCAGTGTGATAATTTGTATGTAATATTTTTTAAATGGTTTATCTTTGTGGTGAGTGAACAAGGTGCAGCAATGCATCCAAGAGGAGCAGACATCACACAAGAATGCTCTCAACTCTGTAAGTCTTCCGCTAGGGCCCATTAGGGACCCGTTTCAAGGCCTGTTTATTTTTTTTATTTGTTTCTTTGCCCACACTTTACTCAAACAACTTGCAGCAGCTGTAGGCTCCAATCTGCTTCTCCTCAGCCTCGTGTGCATCTCACGTATTTCCAATCCCAACGCCTTCCAGGATGAGGTGGGGCCCCGAAGGCTTGTTCCCACCCCACCCCGTGAGGAGTTTGGAAATGGGTGGGGTTTGCACTGGTACACAGTGCAGCCTCGCTGATTGACAAACAGCCTTGGGAAACCCAGGGCTTAAGCCTAAAGAGCCCAGGCTGGCTTCAGTAAGCGAGGCGGCACTGTGTCATAGGGGGAAGTGGCCCTGCAGCAATGCAAGGCTCAGAGGATCAGACTGAAAAGTAGTAAGTCCTGTAAATCCTGTGACGGCAGGCACCTGCCCACTAGCGCAAGTGTCTTTCTAAAGAGCCTGCTTTTGTCTGACCTCGCACAGAGCGACGGTCAGAAGCACCCAACAATTCAGTACTTTCACATTTTTTAAAATAAGTGAGGTGAGAATTGAGGCGGAGGAGGAGGACGCATCCCTTTTGCACTAATAAAGCAACCGCCTCTGTAGTCCGGGCTTTGCTTCAAAAACGAATGCTTCCCTGTAGCAAGCGTTAACAAGGGTAAATGTTTTCATTTCTCAAAAAAACTGAAGTGCACAACACACATCCAATTCTTGAGATACGTCTGAGTTTGACTAGACTCAGGAAGTTGAAGTAGAAGAATACACATCTAGTACAAAGCCTATGCTAGACAACACACACTCAGCTCTAGTGTAGGTAGTACCAGGAGATTTTGCTAGATTCCCATATCATTCATAACTATCCTTGACAACTCTATTAAATCCCCATTCAAAAAACAATTCAGTGCAAATCAGCATGTACCATCCACAAAATCTACCACAACCAGAACCCCAAATTCATGTCTCAAAAATGCATGAAGCAGTGTCCAGTGTGCACACTTCATTTGGGCATTCAGTTGATAGTTGTACCACTCTCTACTCGCCTGAAGAAATGGGGCAGAATAACAATTTGATCACAGAGAGCTATTTTCTGGAACACTTTTCCATTGAATTTACAGCTTGAGCCAATTTTGATTAAATTCGGGAAAAGTGTAAAAACATGGGGTTTGTGTCAGTAATTCCTTGGCCTACAGCTTTGAGTCAAGATAGCTTCTACAGCTGCAAGGGTCTCTGCATAGGAGTGTGCCTTGCACTACACAAATACCCATAAATAAATGAAACAAAGAAATAGAAACAGCCTGCTCTCTCATCCTCTCCTTCTTGCATTTCTTAATCTCCAGTCTGGCAATGTCTTGGCTATTTGAAGTGCTTTCCACTTAAGCTGTTTTATTTGTCAGCCACATTGATGTAGCGCAAAATTCATTTCATTTGTAGGGGTGCATTATAATCACACGTGCAGAACACATCCGCATATAATCCTTTGTCGTGTTAACCTAAGTGTTAGAACCTTGTAATGTAATAACGTAAATGTGATGTATTTAGGCCATTATATAGAATACGTGAAGAATTAATGTGGAATAATCGAAGGTAACCAGCAGAAAACACTAACAGAAGCACTCGTGTTGTGCAGCTGACAATCATTCATTATTAAGTGTGCTTATTAATCATGTAATTTTATATGTAGGTACGAATTAATCGAATGTGCCTTATTTTCTATGCAATTTCATAAAGTTCATGCTCCATTTCTCCTATGTTAGCAGAATCTTGTAGGCCCTGAAATACGTTTCCGTGGAAGCGTATTAGAATTAACAGTTTGAATTTCATGTGCATGGTGGATTTTGTTCTTTCTCACGTTTGTGTTGCATGTGGAAGAAGCGCCCTTGTTAGTTAGAATAATGTCTTTGTTTTAGGAGTTAGGCAAGGAGAGAAGAGTATACATTGGGAGGTAAGGATAAGGAAAACTGTTGTATTTTCTCACCGGAGAAGGCCTGGGAATCAAGGTCATCTTGTTCCTGCTCGGGAACATCGCCGTCCTGTAGAAAACTACCTATGAGAACGTGGTCTAATCGGATGGCGTGACCCGAAAGGAGTCCTGGGAAGATACCTGTAATATTGGAACGATGCAAGTAGGGAAAGAGCCCCACTTCTCTGCCTTTGGAGAGAAAGCATCTCAGAACGAGCTCTGTCTCAATAGCTTCATGCTACCTGACCCACTGGTGTGGAGAGACATCTAAGGAAGACTCCACATGCTGACACCTCTACCTATCCTACCTTGAAGAATACTTAAGTAGGGATATCACGTTAGTGTTAGTGTAGGGATAGATTTATGCTTTATTTCCATCAACCCTCGATACAGGGGAACTTGGACTGATGCTTTTTGATTCTCTGCATCCTATTTCTTGAATTAATTGTTTTGTGCATGTTGCAACAACTCAACTTTATTCGCAGATTTGGCTTTATGTTGATTCGCATGTATTTCTACTCCCGCGTCTTGAGGTGTCTTTATAGCCAGTTATTTTTGGCTTTGTAATAAATCAACTAACCTTACTTGGTGGTCTGTAGTTACTATGGGTCTAGAGAATGTGGAGAAGTGTGGCTCAATGGTTAGAGCGGCAGACCCTGATGCAGAGATCTGGCCCGGGACCAGGGTTCAATTCCCGCCTCGGCGGCTCTTGGGCTCAATTTCCTCAGACCTGATAATTCTCGCCTCGGTGCCTATTCTAATCATGGGTCCCACTCTGCAACTCTGGGCAATAGCTTGCTTAATCTCCACAACGGCCCCACCAGCGCTGGGATGCCTGCCTTCACCTTGGGGGTGCCCAGGAGTGGACATTTCACAGGGAAAAGCCAGGAAGGGTTCCACAGCGGTATGCGTACAGCGCCAGGACACCCCTTTGGGGGTATAAGTGCGCTTTACAAGTACAAATTTCATTTCAGAGAATCTGCGATTAAATTGATTGACATTGTTAACGACTTCTCTCCCCTCCATGCTTTCATACTGAGAAATAGTACCATCGACCTGCGGTTCTAGAACAGATCTGGAACATACGGGCCTGGCCCCTTCAACATCTATAGTGGTGTCAATCCTAATGGCCATGCAAGTTAATCAGTTTGCAAATTCTGCAGTGATGTTGTCAAACTTTTTCAAGCCCCCAATGAGACATGATGGAGCAATCTAAGATGCATTTCAGGGGATCCACTCCAGTGGATTTCCATTTCAATACAGGGCCAGTGAGTTAACTTCATAAGTCTATATGTGTTGGATGTGTTCAGGGGTTTTACATATTGACATCTTCTGGACCTCACCATCTTTGGATTAAGAACCATTATCATGGGCAATTAATTTCCCTTACATCACTGTGGTTAAGCATCTTTGGGGTTAGGGTCGATGGCACACCTCAGGATTCGTCCAAAATAGAAGAAAGATAACAGTGGCCTCACGTCAACCAGCTTGTAGACACAAGTTTACCACAAGTAATCTCACACACAGTATCTCACACACCATTCAACTCTTCCCACATAGGACATATTTTAACTAAACATACTCCAACAAAACATACAAGCATGCCCGTAATTGGTTCTCACAATTTGGGTGTTATGATACCACACAAGCAGAATTTACACACTTTAAAAACCCTAATTAGCGTAACATAACATATGGTGGCTAAATCCCTTGAACCGCAACATTAGGAAACTAAAATGTCCTTACCTTTTGCTGAGTGCATTTGTACAAATGCATTCGGTATTCATTGAATATTCACAGGTATATGAAAACCTAGCTTTAATTTGGCAAATTGTTAGGGCTGTTTATTTGAAAACTAATCTGACTTTGACTTGCTTTGCGTGACAGTGGCAGCCCTAGCCATATATGGAGTCAAAAGCACAGTCCATGGGAAACCAATGAAACACGTCTTCCACTTCTTTCCCCATGCCTAAACTTAACATACATATGCACGCTGTGACACCAGTATATATATTGTGAAGCACACAATTTGTGTATTCGCGGTTCATAAAATTTCCAAACTTCTCTAAATGAACCAAACTTTCAAAACTTCCATTCCTCACAATTTGATATAATCACGTTCTGCCTACTCATCAGCTATCCGATTTCGGCAGAGATCAGCACATATAAAGTGCACATTACAAAAACAGCACATACCAAGGTCTCCGATTGATTTGCCTCTTTGACAGCACTAAAACCTTTGTAATTGCTCCACTATCATCTTAACACCCTTTTAAGAAAATTACGTGAGCGGCAGCGATTCCCTTAAGGTAAATGGATTAACTAAAAAATGCATACATGTCAGTCATCATCAGTGACCTGAATTTTAGCGGAAGAGCCACAAATGGGGAACTCATGCACCAAAGTGTGCTATAGCAGTGTCAAGCGTGCAGCTTATCATCATCAACATGCACACTGTCTCTCAATTCATCACCAGTACTTGAATATGGTAAGTAAGCAGACTTTACAGTAGATTGCAATCCATACCAGACTTCTTCAAGAGAACTATTGACCTGCGATTTTAATGTTCACTATTAATCCATGCTTAACTGAGCTTTTTTTGATTTCACCTTTCTTTATTCAGGTTTACCATAGAAGGAAAACAAATAACAGGATATACCAAACAGTACAATACAGTGGCATCACACCAAAGCCATTACACACATGGGTGCACTAGATACATAACTGGAATACAACATCACAGCAACGCCATGGCCCGGAGCATCCGACACAGGCAGGCAAGCCGGAGACTAAGGGAGGACGGGGGAGGGGGGAAACCCGCAAGCCTGGGGGGAAAAAGGGCAGAGGCGAGGGGGGAGGGAAAAGTGAAAGAGAAGAGGGGTGATAAAGGGAGGGAAAGTGCAGATGAGTGAGTGATGGAGGAAGGAGGAGAAACGGGGAGAGCGGAAAAGGGAGAGAGAGAGGCAAGAGGGAGGCAGATGAGGGAAGGAAATGAGGGGTAGGGCTCAAGGAGGTGGGAGAGAGAGCGGGGAGGCCCAGAGGGAGGCCTGTGGCAATGGCAGCGGACCATGCCAGAGGAGCCACAATAGCACAGCAGACTCAGTCTCTGGACAGCCGGCGCCGATCACTAAATGCCTGTCGTCCCATAGAAAGGGTGCCCAGGTTTGGAAGAAGATCTCCACCTTTAGGTTGCAAATGAAGGAAATGAGGGGAAGGGCTCAAGGAGGTGGGAGAGAAATCGGGGAGCCCAGAGGGAGGCCCCTGGCAATGGAAGTGGATCAGGGAGCGAAGGAACGACTTGTAAGGGCGGGACCAGCCCTGAGGAGCCACAATAGCGCAGCAGACTCAGCCACCGGACAGCCGGCACCGATCGCTTAACGCCCGTCGTCCCTTTGGAAGGGTGCCCAGGTTTGGAAGAAGATCTCCACCTGTAGGTTGCAAATTACTTATCAGAGGCTGCTTGGTACATGGCTCCTCATGTATGGGTGGAAGGTGGGAGCGCAAGTGCCGAAGGACACAGTTCTTCCCCATTGCAAGTGCTGGATGGAAAAGCTGGCCCTCATGTCGAGACAGGGTTGGGGAGTCTGTGAGATCGTGGAGTAGGATCGGGCTAGAAGCACAGGGATCATCATGACCTTACTCAGCGTGGCATCGACCGCCCCCCAGAAGGGCTGGATAGTGGGGCAGTTGAAGAGAATGTGGACCAGGTAACACTGACCACTGTCACAGCGCCAACAGTTGGAGTGGGGCAGCAGCCCCACAGCCCGTAACTTCGTTGGGGTCCTGTGCCAGTCATGAGTGATTTGAAGAGGCAAAATTTCAGCCATGCTTCCCTGGCTCTGCGACCGAGCATCTCCATCAGTTCCGCCCAGTCCTTCGGCTCGTACTCCACCTGTAGTCTAGATTGCCATCTGATATACAGGCACTCCAGCAGGGGTAAGTAATACAGATGACAAGCCAGGAGGCTGTAAAAGCCAGGCATCACTCCCCAAAAGTGTCCCCATGCCTTGAGATAGCAAACTTCTGGTGAAGGTGGGAGGGACCAGGGTTGTGGGCCCAAGCAGCAGGTGAGGCTGTGATGCAACAGGAGTTATGGCCAGTACTGGCGAGGTGGGAGGCTGTACTTCTTGCGAAGCACCGCAAAGGATGGGCAATTATGTGGTGGAGGGTGTGGATCCACGCATCGCACCACGCACCCCAGTTAAGCACCTCGCCACCGATGCGAAGGCCGGAATTGCCCCATGAGGGCACATGGTGGTGCAGGCGAGCATCCACTGAGAAAAGGAGGTGGGCTCTCAGCAAAGATTTAGCCATCGCCTAAAGCTTCGGGTTCTTTGCACCAGGTGCGGAGGCCTCTTACCGATAGAGAGGGTAGAGCCCCCAAGGGCACTCCAGGATGGTGCACTCATTCATGACCCATAGCAGTGGATCCGGATTCTTGGGGAGAATGTGGACGATCTTCTCCAAGTGCAGGGCCAAGGTGTAGTACTTAACCAAGGGGAGGCCCAGCCCACTGCAAGAAGGGTAGGCTATGAGCATGCTACTGGCTACCCAGGGCCGAGACGATCCCCAGATGAAGGCCTGTATGTCCCTGTCCACCGACTGGAAGTGTGCGAGAGGCACAAGCAAGGGGAGCATACCCATAACATAGATGAATCTTAGCAGGGTTGCCACCCTGACCACCTTCGTCCTGCCCCACAAAGTGAGACGAGATGGGACCACTGATTGTAGTCAATTTGGTGCATGCCAGCAGTGGCTCAAGATTGTCTGCCACCATCCCATCCAAAACCTGGTTGACGTAGATCCCCAGATATTTAAGACAGGAAGACATGGCTGCACGAGTGGTGTCTCGCGAAATTGGCAGATCTTCGCTCTTGCCCCAATTTATGTATTATCCTGAGGGGGCAGTAAAGTCAGAAATTATGTCTGGCAGGTGCGGGAGCAAACGAGGGATGTCTGAGAGCGTAAGCAAGATGTCATCCACTTAGAGGTATAAGGTTGACGCCCCCAGGGTTAGGGATGCCTGCTATCCAGCCAAGGGCCCCATGGTGAGGAGGAAGAGAAGGGGCAACAACAAGCAGCCCTGCCAGGTCCCTCAGCGGACCAGGAAGGAATCAGAGAGAAAACTACTGCAGTTGACTTGAGTAGTCGTGGAGTAATAGAGCCACCAGACCTTAGCTATGAAATCTTCATCGAGGCCGAACCTCTGGTGTTTCACAAAGAGGAACTCCCACTAGATTCTGTCAAACTCTTTCTCAGCATCTAGGGCATGTCCTTAGCAGACTATAATGTGTAAGCCAGGGTGCAAAGGAGATCCTGAGATGACCACCCGGGGACAATCCCCATATGTGAGTGGTGGATCAGTGTCAGGATCACCAAGCTTGGGTAGGATCGCAAACAGAGCTTTTGAGATAGAGCCGAGGGATCCACCTCCCGAAAAGTCTCATAGAGGGAATTCACCACCTCCTCACCTGCCCACTTGTAAAACTCTGCCGGGAAAGCATCTTCCTCTGCGGGCTTTGTGATGCAGGAGGTTAGAGATGGCCTGCGCTATTTCCGCATTGCTGATCTGCCCTCAGAGCAGCTCTTTGCCCGACTTTTTAAGGCAGGGGAGGCGCATGCCATCAAAAAAGGCGGACAGGGTCCGCTGCCACTTCCAGAGTGTACAGGTCTCAGTAGAAAGCTGCAGACTCATTCACAATGTACTGCGACCGGCTGATGATGGTGCCTTCAGCTGACTTGATGGCTGGGATAGCGAACAACAACTCCCGTTGGCGCAAATGAGCTACCAGCAACCTCCCGCCTTCTCATCTTGTTTGTAGTGCCGGTCCTTCAACTGTAGCCCATACTTTGCCTTGGAAGTGTAACGTGCACTAAGGCCTATGCGAATCTTTTCGAGATGGCACCGGAGGGGACCGAGGGGTTAGTGGTGTAGAAGCGGGTGAGAGATGCAACGTCGTCCTCCAGGATCTTCTGCTGTGCTGCCCTCTGTTTGTGGGCGAAGGCAGCATTTTTTTTTTTTTTTTTTTTTTTTACAACTTTTTATTAAACAATCATTAACATAGCGGCATCGATATCGGTACAGTATAAAATATGCATGACAATCAAGGCAGTACATTAGTGAATTTACATGCAGTGGGGATAATCAATGGGGAAGTCAATCAGCAGGTTCTACAGTTTGTGGGGGGGTGCAGATATCGCCACGATAAGCGTTCCACAGTGACCATATGTGGGTCCATTTTCGGGGGCATCCTCGGGCAGTAAACACTGTCTTTTCTCTGAACATGCACCAGTCCATGTTGTTTTCCCAAGTAGTTAAAGTAGGAGGGGCCGTCGCCCCCCAGGCCTGAGCGATATTTCTTTTTGCCAGCATGAAGCCCAAAGTTGCCCACTGCGTTTGGTGTGTGTTGAGATCAGTTGGCTCCCATATGTTTAGTAGGCATCTACGTGCCTCCGGGCGTATACGGACATTTAGTACTGTACTCATAGTTTCATGTACCTCTCTCCAGTACCTTTGGACTAGGGTGCAATCCCACATAATATGCATGAATGTGCCCGTGAGGCCACATTTCCTGCGACAGTCCCCTGTTTCGGCTCTCCCCATCATCACCAGTCGAGGGCCGGTCATATATACTCTGTGCAGGATTTTAAGTTGGGCAAGTCGTAGTCGGGCCGAAATAGCTACCACCCGGGGCGAGGAGACCGCTTCCTGCCAGTCCTCATCGTCCAATTCCATCCCATCAGCTACCCATTTCCCCTTCAAAGCCAGGAGAGGATCGTCCATGTGGTGTATCAATTTGTTGTAAATTAATGAAATAGTCCTGTCAGGAACATGGCCATCTAATATTCTGTCCTCTAAAGGGGACGAGTCAGGAAGGGATGTGCCTCTAGGGATGAGAGAGCATAGTGCGTGGCTAATCTGGTTATATCGGAAAAGTTCGGCATCCGCAAGTTCGTATTGAGTTTGAAGGGCGGCAAAGGGTTTTACTTCACCCTGTTTCCACAAATCCCCGACCCGTGAAATTCCGATCAGGTCCCACTTAGAAAACCCTTTCGAGGACCACAGGTTACCAAGCTTCGCGGAGTCCCACAGGGGGGTAGCCAATGTCAATCTACCCTCCCACCCCAGAGATTTATTTGCTGCGTGCCACACTTTAGCAGAGTGGCCAGTGGGCCCTGTGAGCTTGGATCTGCCGGATTTCGCGTAGAGGGGTCGATTATAGCTCCCGTTCGGGAGGAGCCACCTGTCCATCTGATAGCCCGGGTTGTCACGTTCTCCGTATGTGCTGTGGTTAATGGCTGCTAGGTGTGCCGCCCAGTAATATTTTTTAATATCAGGAAGGCTGATGCCCCCATCGTACCACTGTAGCGTGAGCTTAGTCAGGGCTATACGGGGAGGCCCATTCCATAGCAGGTCTCTCTGGAGGCCTTCAATTTCTGTGAAATATTTCGAAGGGACTGGGTCAAGTGTATTCTGTAACACATAAAGAAAACGGGGTAGGGACATCATTTTAAAAAGAGCAGCTTTGCCCAGTAGGGAAAGGGGAAGAGATTTCCAGCTGGCAATGTCTCGCCGCAAGCGGAGCAATGGAGGGAGAAGATTATTTTCATAGCGGAGTATAGGATCCCGGGAGAGAAATATACCCAGGTATTTAAACCCGGTGGTGCTTACTTGGATGGGACAGTTTCGGGGTAACGCAGGGGAGTCCCCTCGAAGAACATAGAGATGGGATTTAGACCAGTTGACCCGGAAACCGGAGTATTTACCGAACGTGGCTAAGATGTCTAGAACTGCTATTAGAGACTTTTTGGGCTCTGTTAAATAAAGTAATATATCATCCGCATAGAGCGAAATGCGGTCCTCCCAGTCGGGTGACCACCGCATTCCCTGAATAACTGGGTTTTGGCGGATCCACGCGGCTAGTGGTTCCAGCGCCAGTGCAAAAAGAAGGGGAGAGAGTGGGCACCCTTGACGGGTGCCCCGGCTCAGGGCAAAGGGATCTGACTTTTTGTTATTCACCACGACTTGCGCCATGGGTTCCGAATATAGAAGATGGATCCATCGCATGAATTCCTGGCCGAACCCGAACTTTCGGAGGACCGCCATAAGATAAGGCCATTCTATAGTGTCGAATGCCATAGTGGCATCTAAAGACACGAGGACAGCTGGCTCAAGAATCGTGTCTACTCTGCCCAGAACACCGTGAGCACGGCGTAGGTTCAACGCCGTGTTCCTATGCGGAATGAAGCCGGACTGGTCCGGGTGTACCAGTTCCGGAATTACGTTTATGAGACGAGTGGCGAGGACTTTAGCAAGAATCTTGGGTTCGACATTGAGGAGGGATATCGGCCTATAGGAGGCGCAGTCCGTTTTGGGCTTACCTTCCTTGTGTATGGTTACTATGTTGGCTATACGTTGGTCAATAGGGAGCACTCCTATGTCTCTACTTTCCTCAAACATGTTCTTGAGATGAATGGACACTTTGTCAGGGCTGAGTTTATACAATTCAATTGGGATGCCGTTAGGGCCAAGAGCTTTTCCTGACCGCAATGACCTGATTGCTGCCGCTATTTCCTCTTTAGTCAGGGGGCTATCTAAAAGACGCTGATCGTCTAAAGAAAGAGTGGGAAGTTTGATGTCCCGCAGTAGTTCGAAAGATTCGTCTTCAGTATAGGACGCCACTGCGGAGTATATTAATTTATAGTGCCTGGCGAAGCAGTTTGCTATGTCCTGCGGATCCGTTACATCAGTGTCATTAGCCCCGTGAAGGACTGGGACTAACCTGTTTGCCCATTCGCGTTTATCAAGCCAGGCTATTAGTTTCCCGGCTTTATCCCCGAGATCATATAGTCTACCGAGCGTCTCTCTCCCCAGCACCTTCGCTCTTTCAGTTAATAGTGCCTTGTATTCATCCTGTTTGAGTCGCAACAAGTGAGCTGTGGCAGGTGTGACCGTCATCTCCATCTCTCTCTCTAGGCGAGAGATCTCATCCTCTACTCTTGCAATTTCTTTATATCTTTCTTTCTTTTGTCCGGATATCAGTGACAGGGCCTCTCCCCTAATCACCGTCTTAAATGCTTCCCAGAGCGCCTGTGAGGAGTCCACAGTGCCCAGGTTTTCGGCGAAATATGTATCAATTGTTTTGGTGAGTTCTTGATGGATTTTAGGGTTGCGAAGGTGCCAGGGGTTAATAGGGGCCACCCTTCCCACCCGGGCTTGATCAAGAAGCACATGGACCCAAAGTGGTGAGTGATCCGAAATGCCCCTAGCCAGATGTCTAATTTCATGGATATACGAGACTTGGGGGGCTGGGATCAAGATGTAATCTAATCTGGAGAAGCTGCCATGAGCTCCCGAGTGAAACGTGTATTGCATTCTGTCAGGGTTATATGTGCGCCAGCCATCCACTAGTCCCATGGTGTCAAGAAAGTCAGGCAACCAGTTATGCGAGGGCCCCAGTTTCCGCGGTGGATGGCGGTCAAGCTCTCCCGACCCCACAGAATTAAAGTCCTCTCCCAGCAACAACACCCCCTCAGGTAGTGAGATGAGAGTGGCACGCAGGTCCTGGAATGTGGTGGATTGGAGGCCGGGGGGAACGTAAATTGAGACCAGTGTGGTAGTGCGCCCTTCCCAGGACCCCGTGACACCCACGTATCGGCCCCTGTCGTCTGCCCAAATGCGGTCTATAGTGAGCGGGAAGGTATTTTTCAACATTACACCCACGCCTCTGGAGCCTTTGGTGAACCCTGCGTGTGCCACTAATTTATATCCAGATCTACACAATGCCTTACATGAACTACCTATCAAGTGTGTCTCCTGAAGCAGGACAATGTCGGGAGCTTGCTTCCTAATATATTGGAGAACTATACTGCGTTTAACCTTGTCCCCCAACCCGTTGACATTCCAGCTCAGGATCTTCGCACTTTTATCCCACTGCGTATGCGTCATAAGTGTATGTGTCTCCCAGAGCCTTGGTCATGCAGATTATAAAATTTGCCGAAAGAACAATCCGTACACAAATCATGTATCGATATATACAATTAACAATAGAACAACCCACCCCTCCCAACTCCCTTTTCCAACAACCCCCTCCCTGCGTCCCTGCTCTCTGGACTTAGAACTGCCCATTACAAACTGGCAGAGTGCCTGTCACCCAATACCCTAGAACGTACAATAACTAAAGGTAGTAAAGAGGAGAAAGGTCGGTGCCCCTTCCCACTATCCCAAACCCATTCGTCACTGATAAATTGTTCCCATAATGTCACGGAGTGCCTTGCTGAATAGCTACGGTTCCATAAAACTGTCGTCCGACTGTGGGGCCTTAAAACCCCGGGTACCTGGTTATGTTCATACAGGCCGCCTGCCTGTTAATCAGTATTCACTCCCGTTCCTGTGACGCTTGATCTCCATCTCGACTACTTCCCCGGGGGTCACCAGCGGATCGACTGTCCAGCCAATCTGAGGCCAGCTCAGGATTCTCGAAGAACCATACCCTTCCACCGTCCTCGACACGTAGATGCGCCGGAAACATCGTGGCGTACCTAAGTCCTTTGTCCCTGAGTTTCTTCTTGACGGCCAGAAACGTTCTACGCTGCCTTTGCACCATTTGTGTAAAGTCCGGAAAGAATGAGAGGGCGGCATTTTCGTAGCTTAGGGGGGGTGTCGCTCGGGCGCATTGCAGGATAGCGTCTCTGTCTCTGAAGTTGAGGACCCGTGCAATTAGAGGGCGCGGAGGCGCCCCGGGCCTGGGTCGCCCACCCGGGATCCTGTGGGCACGTTCTATGGTAAAAAAATTCCCCAGTCCCTTGGGTTTAAGATAGTTCAGGATAAGGTCCTCAACGAACAAGTCAGGGGCTGGCCCTTCTGATTTTTCGGGCACCCCTAAAATGCGGATATTATTGCGCCTAGACCTTCCTTCGCAGTCGTCAAGTTTACGTTCGGCCGTCTCACAAAAGGATTTGAGATCGCGTACTTCTTGCTGGAGCTGCGACACGTCGTCCGTTAGACCGGTCGTCTTAATATCCAAGGATTTGACTTTTTCGTTCATCTTTGTTAGGTCGGCCCGGATTAGGTTCACTTCTATGGAGATGGTGTCCATTTTATGTTCCAGGGATGATTTGACCCCCTCTATGGCTGCCATGACATCCTGCAGGGTCAGTTCCGGAGTGGGGCTCGCAGAGACCTCCCCCACCCTAAGGGCATGATGCGGATCCGTCGGCGAGCCTCTGGGCAGGGTATAGCGGTCCAGTTTGTTCGATTGGATCTGTCTCGACCCCCTGGACCCCTTGGCCTGGCCCCTGTCCGAGTCTGCCTTACTCGCCATTATCCCTCTGTATCCCAGGTCGCTTAGTTAGTTTCCGGTCCAGATCACTTGCCGCGCACAGCCGAGTGGTCAATACTGTGGCTAATCGCCGCGCGTGGTTCCGGCCAGCGCGGGCGCCCGGTCAGGGGCGGGAGGCACCGGAGGCACGTGGTTCTCGTGGAGTTTCGGCCTCCTCACAGGTAGATGTCACCTCTACTGTCGATCCATTCCCCGGTCCGGTCGGCGCCACCTTCCGCCGCCAGGCCGACGCGAGAGCACAGGCTAGGAAGCAGGTCAATCTTGGCCCCAGTCGCACCTCCCCAACAAATGCCGCTGAGGGGGGGGGGGGGGGAATGGAAAGCAGGTCGCTCTCACCCCTCCAGTCAGTCCTCGAAGGTCCGACCTCCCCACGCCGCCGCCTATCGCGTTGTCTGTGTTGCCACCTCCATGCTCGGTCCAGGAGGAAACGGGCCGTCAAGAAAGAGGGGGGGGGAGGAATCCTACCACCACCCCATCCGCGCCCCGTGTGTCACTTCGGAAGGTGAGATTCTGCTGGGTGGGGAAGTCGCGCTCCGACCGGCGACTTCCGGTCCGGGCATCCGATTCCCGTTCACGTCACAGCCGCCTCCTCCTCACCTTAGTCCCCGGTCCAGCACCAGCGAACAGGCCCGATTGACCGGCACCGGTATCTTCAGCTCCGGGCGGCGTCAGAGAGTCGGGACAACGTCAATCGGCACCGCTCACTTTCTGCTGCAATCGCCGACCATTAGGGACAGGATATCGTCAGGATATTGGGTTTGGGGGGATAGTAGCGGCGGAGCCGAGAGCTCAAGCGGCCATCTTGGTCCGACACTTGGCTCCTCCGCATTTTTAATTTTTCATTAATTGGCCCTGAATTGTCACCTTGGCGGCCACCCACAGGGTGGATGGCGAGGTGACGGACCCCTTGTTGTTCTCCAAGTAGGAGGAAATGTGGGACCGAAGCTAAATTTTGCCCAGGGAAGAGCAATAGCATGAGACATTAAGACACCATGATTTGTGGCCTGGGGTGTACAGTCCCAGGTCCAGGGAGATGAGAATCGGGGAATGGTCCGATGGTTGTGATGCTAAAAAGTAATCCAGACGGGATTGAGTACCATGCACCGGTAAGAAAAAAGTCGCCAGATGTCTACAAGACCATGATCTGCAATGATGTCACCTAGGAGAGCCCGGTCTGTGTTACTGCCCACATTGAGCAGGCCTGTGTGATACAATACTGCATCGTGGGCCACGTTCCAGTCCCCCCCATGAGCCAGTGAGTGGCATTAATTTCCGTAATGAGGCAGTTGAGCTGCATGAAAGAACTGACGTTTGTGCCCCATCAGCACATATACAGACCCTGTACACAGCGTCCTATCACCAAGATGGAGCTTGACAAGCAAGTAAAGGCCGTCCAGGTCGATCCACATCCTGAGGATGGTAAGGGGCAAGGATTTACGCTGGAGATTTGCTATGCTGCAATTCAAAGACTGTCTGGTCCCGTCAGCTACTGAGAGGGGGGGGGGTGGGCGGTGGTGGAGGATCACTCTCCCTACCCAGTCTCAATGCAATTATTCCACCTCCTTAGGAGAGAGGTGAGTCTCCTGAAGAAGGGCAACTTCGACTCACTTCGACTTGCTTGGATTGGAGGTACGCCAGCATCTTCTTGCGCTTGATAAAATGGATGAGGCCATTCACATTCCAGGAAATATCATGCAGGGGCATGGGGGGGCAGAGTGTGGTGGCAGCCATCTAGGACCAGTAGTGCTAAGGTGGAAGGGAGTAGGAGGGGAAGGGGTGGAGAAGGGAGTGTGAGTTGCACAGTGGGGCAAATGAGGACAGGAAAAGAAGAGAAGAGAAAGAGGAGACCAGAAGGGAGAAGGGAGTGGGGAAGGGGAGAAAGAAGAGAAGAGGGGGAGAGGGGAGAAGGAGAGACCCCAGGCAGAGGGGGACGGCAAGGTAGGTGGGGGATAAGAGGGCGAGAAACCGCTCCCATGGAAAAGGGGGGACTGAGAAGGGAAGGCGGGGAAGGCAGGGAAGGAGAAGAGGGGCCGAAGAAGAAGCCCTTAGCCGAGGGCAGGGTAGGGAAGCATAAATGGTTGCAAGGGAAGAGGGAGGAGTCAGAGACAAACCTACGTCCGGTGCCTCGGTGAAGTCCAAGAACCTTAAACAGCGGATCCAAACCTAGGGGCCCATGTAGTGCAGGAGGCCCTGAGTGGTAGGGGAAATCCAGCAGGGACAACAGAGAAGCCACAGCAACCAAGGGGAGGGGAGGCTGGGAACAGACCACCAAAGCCAGGGAGGGAAAGAGGCAGATGAAGACACAGGGCAGGCAGAAAGGGGTTCCCAATCCCTCGTAGGACATCCGAGACCCATAACTGCAACCCGTCAGGGAGAAAAAAGGGACCAGCCAGGCCTGCAGGGATGAAGAGAGAAGCAGAGAGAGAGGGCAAGAGAATGGTACAGCTGTGAAGCCAGTAGCTTGGGTGTCCCGGAGCCAAGGAGCGGCAGAATACAGTCAGCAGTAGCACATGAGGGAGGGACGCAATAGTATATCACCAAATACAGGTAGATGGTATGGAATACAACAAATGAACATAGGCTAGGCAGGGTGATTAACAAGCTACACCTGAACCAGCAACAATCAACAATGCATACAAAACAGCATCAAAGTCAATAAACAGAAAAACAGTAGCACAGGAGACAGTCACTCTGACAAAATGGCAATACTCAGCTATACGTCCAGAGGGCACTGAAGGCACAGGTGGGGAGAAGTTAAAACGGGTGAGGAACCTCAGTCCACTTCCAAACTGGGTTTCAACAGGGAGTGGGACTTCTCACACCCTTGGTCCAGTGTAAGCTCTGCCACCGTCCGGATAGCCTTGTCCTTGCGAATCTGGGACCTGCTTGAGTAGTCCTTCAGTCTGTCCTCATGGTGACCCCCCCCCAAGGGACTCTGGTACTAACTCACCAAGGGGAGGGCGTCCACTGGCAGAATCACCATCGACAGCTCTGCAGATGCAGTATCCATCCCCTGGTCCAGGAGGCCCTCCAGAAGGACGCAATACCACCGGATCAAGGAAGTCCTTGGATATGCTATTCTTTGTGATCCACATGTGCCCTGGCTTGTGGAGGCTGAACTTGATTGCACAGTTGGGGTCAGAGGGCAAGGAAGGCCTTCCTTTTGCCATTGGTTTCCTGCCCCAATACACATCTCGTGGCCCTCAAAGTCAAACGGACCGTGAGTGCTGGCTGCAGTCAGGATTTGCTGAACCTTCTCATGGCGGAGGAAGCAAGCGATGAGGGGCAGCGCCCGCCCCGTTGTCGCAGAGTGCTGTGGACCAAGATGATGGGCTCGCTATATCTCCAGAGGAGGGGAAAAGGCCAGACTAATAAGAGTAGGCAGGAGGTCCCTGAGGAAGCTGCGGATGTCAAACCCATCCATTCGTTCCGGGAAGCCAAAGAAGCAGAGATATTCCCTGCGGCTTCAGTCCTCAAGGTCGGTGTTGGACATGGCCCATCTTTGGGGATTTCCATAAAACATTTTGCTTATTCTCCTCCTGGGTTTTGCTGATTCTCTCTTCATGGCCTTAGGAGTCAGGGCGCTTTCCACTGTAATGCAATAGGAAAGCGCCTGCACCCTTCCTACCCATTCTAGAAAGCAGTGCTTGCTTGATTGGTTTTGGTGTTGTACTTGTGAGTGCCCTGTAAAAAGGTACACCACATACCGGGGGCAAGCACTGCACTGGCTAATGGTGAGACGCAGCACTGATTGTGCCACCCACCAGAATAACCTTTCAAACATGTATCAAGCCTGCCATTGAGGCTTGTGTGTGCGTAGTTGCATCTATACTCAGGTTGGCATTTAAACTCATTAGCCAACCCTGAGTGGGCCTTCCACTACACTAGAGTACCCATAGAGTAATCCCTAAGGGGTGGAGCAAGTGGTAGGTGAAAGAAAGGGCAGGCACACATGGGTGTACCCTACCCAGGTAGTGAAGAACCCCATGTGGGTTTTACCTACCTAGGAGGTTGGCTCTTGCCATGGGACAACACTGGGGTTTTGCTGATTCTCTTTTCGTGGCTTTAGGGCTCTGGGCACATTCCAACTGTAAATACAGTGTGAAAGTGTGCATGTCCTTCCTACACACGTTAGGAAGTGGTGCTTACCTGATGTTTTTAAAACATGTCTCAAGCCTGATATTGCAGGCCTGTGTGTACGCCCTTGCACCTATGTTTTTTTAGACACGTTTCAAGCCTGCCATTGCAGGCCTCTGTGTGCATAATTGCACTTATGCTGAGGTTGGCCTTTCTAAACCCCTGGCTAATCCTAAGGGGATCTTACACTACTACTAGGACACCCCTCGGGTAAGTCTTAAGGGGTGAAGCAAGTGGTAGGGCAGGTACTCATGTGTTCCCTGCCCAGATAGTGAAGAATAACCATGTATGTTTTCGCTACCTATGATGTTTCTCTTCCCATAGTTTACCATGGGGAACGGTTGAAATTACTTCAAGCTGCAGTGGTGGCTTACAGTGGAGCTGCCGCATAATGTTTACTGTCATTGGATTCACAATGACAAACCTCTCCTGTGGTAAAGAGCGATTTGTCATTAATTGTTTAGAAATGCCATTTCTAGAAAGTGGGCATTTATCTGCTCTGAAACTCTTTGTGTGCCTTTTAGTTTGACTCCATTCCAAACTGGAGGCTGGGAGAGCACATCTGTGCATTCCCCAGAGACAGCTATAAACATTGGGCATGCAACTGGAACAACAAACCTCTGTCATTTGAAGGCTTGGCTGGATAGATTGGAAGGAGAGGTTTTCACACTTCGCCTCTGGGAAGCCAGATCATGGCCCCACTAAAGATTAAGATCAGCATTCCATGGCCCCATGGCAGACAGGACTGAAATTGACGGGAGACATTTGTGGTTCAAAGGGAAATTCTCTGAACCACCCCCAACTTCAAAGGCACACTACATTATAACTACTGCTGTCATACTTCAGCAGGGTAGAGATACTCTTGTGGCGACGTTGGATCCTGGAACTACGTGGTGCACACTGCCAAAGGAATCTGTTGTGCACAAGGAGGATTACTGCCATTGGAAGGGACCATACACCTTTCCTGAAGAGTTGCTGGCCTGGGCTGACTACCTGGTGCTGTGTGTCACCCTGAAGAGTACTCTCAAGGGGCTTTTTGGCATGCCCCCTGTTCTCTTGTAGAGACTCAGGGACCTCCCATGAGGGGCCCACACCATCTACTTGTGACACCAGAAGAGCAGTGCCCTCTTAAGTGACCACATCGTCTTCTGGATCTCAGCTGGTAGCGCGGCATGAGCGTGGAACTAAGTATTGTGCCTGGAGAATAGACTGACTTGTGCGGAGCCCCAAAGGTACTGCCTGCATCTAAGGAGTGTGGCCCCTGCTTCGTGGAGCCTCGACACGAATAAGCGTCTTCTTGGTGGTGAGTGGATTCAACGGTTGTGGGACCCCATGTGGCCCGCTTCGTTGATCATGCCGCATCTCTCTTGTGTGACATACAGACTGTATGCTTATTGCGTGCGGTATCCGATTCACAGGTTGCGACCTTCAGAGGTGAGGCGCACCCGTAGTACTGCCTCATTCTACCTTGTGCGGAACTGCTGAAATTGTGCATATGTGTGTGACCGAAATTGTCTGGTGCAACCCGTATCAACGCTTACCAGATATGTGCCTCATTTACAGGGAGGTATGAAATTTGTAGCTCTTTGTTGGGTGGGACCAGAATTGTCTGGTGTGATCCGTATCAACTCACACCAGACATTGTGCCTCATTTCCAGGGAAGTATGGAATTTGCAGCTCTTCGTTGTGTGTGGCAGGAATTGTCTGGTTCGGCCCATATCAACACAAACCTGATGTTGTGCCTCATATCCAGGGAGGTACGGAATTTGCAACTCTTCGTTGTGTGTGACTGCAATTGTTCGGTGCGAACCGTATCAACGTGAACCAGACGTCGTGCCTCATTTCCAGGGAGGTACGGAATTTGCGACTCTTCATCATGTGTGCCCGAAACTATCTGGTGTGACTCGTATCAACGTGCTCCAGACATTGTGCCTCATTTCCATTGAGGTGCGGAGGAGCAGATTCGTGTTCCGTGGTGCCCAGATTGCCGGGGTGCTGCTTTGATTGAAATGTGTCTGATGGGGTGCCACCTTCTTCTAAGAGGCTCCCCTGCTTCATCCCCCATTCATCAATTGTTCCATTTGTGCCTTCAGTGCGGCAGACCAAATGCCCTCTCTTCACCCGGCCCCGGTGACATCATTTTGCTCGGTAGTATTGCCTGGATCAGTCCTGGGTGGTGAGAGTAATTGACTGGGCTAAGAAATGCTTCCAAGAGCGATTGGAAGTGGGTCAAGAGACTGCATGACCCCTCCCCCCTTTGCTTCACACAACTGAGCTGGTGCCAGAAGGCACAGTGTGGAATCCTTTGTTAGGAAACAAAATTTAAAAAACTTTAAAATTCACTGAAAAAAACAAAGGTTATAGGGACGTTATAGTTAGGCTCAGTTAAATTCAGCAGTTAGAGTTACCCGAGCTAACTATAACTTACACCCCTCAATGCACTGCTTATGAGCTCAGTTATTACATCATGCATTACATGGTCAGTGACATCACTGATGACATCATTCATGACATCTTCCACAGAACCACTCACACCACCATACAACCTCTCATATACCCACTCTCGCACCCACATAACCACTCACATACCCATACAACTACTGACACACACACTCACTCACTCATATAGCCACTCACACAACCACTCACTCATCCATACTCCACAGTTACTCACACAGCCACTCACACAGCTACTCAGTGACCCATGCAGCCACTTACACACCCACAAACCAACACACACACCCACTCACAGACCCATACAGCCACTCACACTCACTCACACATCCATACCACCACTCACATACCCATTCATATACTCACACAGCCACTCACACAACCACTGCCTCACCCATATAGCCACTCACTCACCCACACAGCTACTAACAGAGCTACTCACTCATCCACACAGTCACTAACACATCCATTCACTCATCCACAAAACCACTTACATACCCATTCACACATCAATACAATCACTCATTCATCCACTCACTCATCTATACAGTCACTCGCACAAATACTTACTGTGCCACTCACACACACACTCACTTACCCATATACCTAGGCAAACAGCCACTCGCTTACCCATACATCCACTTACACACCCAGTCCCTCACACATAGAGCTTTCACACAGCCACTCAGTCACCCATACAGCCACTTACACATCCACTCATCCACTCATAGAGCCACCCACACAGCCACCACAGTCACTGATAAAGCCACTCACACACACACTCACCCACCCATACAGCTACTTACACAGTCACTCACTCACTGATACAGCTACTCACACACCCACTTATTCACCCATACAGCCACTCAAACCCCCACTCACACACCCATACAGCCACTGAACACCCACTCCCACACTGATGCAGTCACAGTCCCACTCAACTGACATATATTAGAAACAGTATCACTCATTAGCTGTACAAAAAAATATTAATATAACTTATGCATTAGCTTAGTACATATCATTAACTCTCAGAAACTTTTACGGAACACTTACACTCACTGGATGATGTCATGAGTGATTTCATTTGAGATGTCATCAATGATTTCATCAGTGATATCACAGACCATGACAAAAACTATGGCGAACAGGGAAAGAAAACCTCCTCTGTGCCGTAGGGGCTGAGAGGGATTCTCTCGTAGGAGTATGTCCTCCCGTGTATGAACACTAAGCCACAAAAAATACTCCTCGAGACCGTGAACGAAGTCCACAACTCAACTAAGATGAATCTTAGTAAGGTAAGATAGGGAAGCTAATATGTGAAGTCAGTACCCACTAGGGAGTGGGGAAGGAAAGGATTCCTTTTGTTTTAATTACCCTCACACACCCTAGTAGAAACATGTTGGCATTAGGGTCATAGGACCATAATACTCCCACTGACCCGGTTTTATTCTTTTTTAACATCCCTGACAGATCCTCGAATAAAGGGACACTGGGATCTGTCGGCGGGTTTTTAATCTTTAACTCCCCCTGGCCATATCTCGCTAAGAGCTCCCTGGAACACGGTTGAGCCCACCCTGACCTCTAGGTGTCAGGGTGACCCGATGATGAAGCATGACACCACTAGGGTGTGTGAGGGTAATTAAAACAAAAGGAATCCTTTCCTTCCCCACTCCCTAGTGGGTACTGACTTCACATATTAGCTTCCCTATCTTACCTTACTAAGATTCATCTTAGTTGAGTTGTGGACTTCGTTCACGGTCTCGAGGAGTATTTTTTGTGGCTTAATATCACAGACCATGTCATGAATGATGTAATATGTGAGGTCACCTTTGTGTTTTTTCAGTGACTATGTAGTAAGTACTGTAAACTTGAATTACTTCAAGCCAGTCAGCTCATTGAACGCACATACACGATGCACTCCTCTGTGACAAAAAAGAATGCTGCATTTGTCTAAACCTCCAGGTGAAAGGGATGGACTATGAGTGTACTTCACGGCCACATAGACTGCTTCTGTGAGTAGGTCAGAAGGAGAAACAAGCATTAGCAAAGCCAATATGTCTCACCTATGCATGAGCTATTGGCTTTACCTGTGTGTTTTAGCCATGTTGTACACCAGTGTGGTTGCTGTTCAGCATGGCTGAATGTTAGTGGTGTAGAGTAGAGTGGAGTTCGGAGTCGAGTGGAGTGGAGTGTCGTGAAGCGCATAATTGTGGATTGGAGTGGAGCAGAGTGGAGTGGTATAGATTGGAGGGGCCTGTAGAGAAGCAGCATAGACTGGAGGGACATATAGTGTTGTGGTGTACAGTGGAGTAGACTGGATTAGAGTGGAGAAGAGTAGAGTAGAGTGGAGTGGGGTGTTTTCGAGTGTTGTACAGAGAAGTATCATAGAGTTGAGTGTTGTTGAGTATCGTAGAGTGGAGTGTCATAGAGTGGAGTTGTGTAGAGTGGACTAGATTGAAGTGGCATAGAGTGGCATAGAGTAGAGTGGCATAGAGTGGAGTGGCATAGAGTGGAGTGGCATATAGTTGAGTGACAAAGAGTGAAGTGCCGTTGAGTGGGGTTTCGTAGAGTGAAGTGTCAAAGAGTGGACTGTCATAGAGTGGACTGCATAGAGTTCACTGCATAGAGTGGCCTAGAGTGAAATGGCATAGAGTGGTAAGAGTTGATTGTCGTAGAGTGTCATAAAGTGGAATGGTGAAGGGTGTTGTAGAGTGGAGTGTGGTAGAGCGAAGTGGCATAGAGTGGAGTGACATTGAGAAGAGTGGCGTAGAGTGGAGTGGCATAGACTGGAGTAGAGTGGAGTGGAGTGGCATAGAGTGGAGTAGAGTAGAGTGGCAAAAACTGGAGGGAGCAGAGTAGTGTACAGTAGAGTAGAGTGGTACAGGGTGAAATAGAGTCTCGTGGAGTGTTGTATAGTGGAGTGGCATAGAATGTTGTAGAGTGGGGTGAAGTGAAGTGGCATAGAGTGTAGTTGTGTAGCATAGATGAGAGTAGAGTTTGTAGAGGGTTATGGAGTGTTTCAGAGTGGAGTGGCATAGAGTGGATAGAGTGTCTTAGAGTGGAGTTGAGTGGAGTTGAGTATGCATGGTGGGGTAGTGCACTGCCATTACAGAAAACACATTTTCAATTGAAATGACCATTATATTTGATCAGACATACAGTATACAGTTTACAGCGCACAAACGATAATCTGTGGGTCTGTTGCGTCGTCTAGTGCATAGATTTGTTTTGATCAAATTAAAATATTTGTTTCCACCACACTTCAAAATTCCAAAAAAAGGCTTCATTTGTGCTTTCCTAATTCTGATATATTCTGAAATATTTGCACAGTTCACTTACAGACATTTACATTTTGTTGTGTGCTAGAAAAAACATAACATCCTACAACCTTTTCTCCAGCACACATCCAGTACTAAGCAGGGTAGTCACATAAATCCTCTCACTTTGAAGTCAGAGAAGAAAAGCAAACACTAAGCTCCCTCATAATACAGAGCCTGACATTTGATCTCTGTCTTTGAATGCACAGCAAATGCGACAAGATAAGAAAAAAAATTAAAGGTCTGTTAACAGAACGCGAGCACGTGTGGAAGAATACAGTAAACAGGCAAAGCTCCAGGAGAGGGACAAAAACATGTTGGACACCCTAAAACAAATAAATCCAGCAAATAGAAAGCAAGCACATTTTTGCTAAAAACCACAAAGCAAATGGTAAGCAACGGGCGCAATGTCCCAAGAAGTCTTTCCAAACCAGAGGGGTGTGCTGGTTTTGATCTAAAAGCACAAATCCTAGAAAATTGAGCTGTACATAAAACTAAAGCGTCTATAAATCAACTCCGTCCATCCTCTTTGAACCGCTGGGCATGTGAGGTCAAGCCTGGTAGCATTACTTGCCTTTTCACTGAATTAAAAAGAAATGCAGCATGCATATACTCACTCTCTCAAGCACTGACAACGGAGACAAAGTGGCCTATCCGGGGTAGAGTCAGTCATGCGTCTGACACAATTGATTCCCGCCCGAGCCTCCAGACTTCTGGGATTCTGTGACTATATCTGTCTAGCAGCTGCGCAGTCGTCTCACGCTCACAGCTTCATTGACGCTTGAAGACTCATCGATACACCACTACACGCAGGACATCGCCTTGAAACTCATGCTAACCACAGCTCCAGAACAGAGGGCTGTGCAACTGCTTGCCCGAACACATCAGAAAAGCCAACTCGGAGTCTAGCTTCCGGAAATCCTTGAAGACGTGGCTCTTTAGTCTTCCTTAGCACCTTGCGGATTCCAACATACTCACCCCACCTCTTTCTATCTCTCCGCTGCCATCGCCGGGACACTCCCGTTGGGGGTAGCCGCGCGCTCTATAAGCTCCATAATAATAATAATAACTGCTTATTCAATCTGAGCAAATACTCCACAAAAACACACATTACATCACAAAGGCTCGCAAAAACAGCTGAAATACAGAAGCCATTGGGACCATCTTGCTGCCACATAACTCATGAACCCCCTATTCTCGAAGAAAAATTGAGACTCCGTAATCCCTTAGAAACCCAAACGGCTTCTAATCCCACAAAAATTTAACGTGTGCCCTACACGAGAGATAAGACAAACTATGGTGCCATTAGCATAGCTAGGATGCCAGGGGCCATGGGGCAAGCAAGGAAAATGGCTCATCTTACTCCTATTGAGATAGTTAGGTACAGCAATGTACAGGGTGCAACGGGCACCTCAGGGCTCTGGGCCCTGGTGCACTGCTCCTGCTGCACCAGTGGTAGCTACGCCCGTGTATGGTGACTGCTGTGGGCTTAGAGTGATGCAGGGATTCCGGGTGAGCAGCACAGCCTGTCCTTAAGGTAGAACAGTAAGTCTGACAGATATTGCAAAACAAGGGACTCAGCAGGGCCATTTGAAAAAGGTTTCTCGTACCTGTGGTGTGGGCCCCAGAACACGTCTCTAAAGGAAGCGGTCATTATATGAACTGCAGAAAGAAAACAAGAGGAAAGGTGGTGCGTGAAGAAGAGAGGAAAGGGGGAAGACGGATTGGAAGGAAAAGCATAGACGGAAAGAAAAGAAGTGACGCAAGAAACCAGGGAGCTGGAAGGCATGAATGATGGTCATATACATATAAGGCAGCATAAAGGTGGGCGACTGCTTGAAAGCTCGAGACTGGTCGAGCCAGATGCCCGGCTCTGGCTCAGCTCGGGTCCACTTGGACCCTCGAGCCCAACACGAGCCAAGCCCAACCTTTATCATTTCCTCTTAGAGGGGTCAGCTGTCGGAGGCTGTAAAAGTCCACATTCTGTTAAAACGGGGGCATTGCCTTTTGGTATCTCTGACCAATAGACAATGCGCCCGGGTTGGTGTGCAAATCAGCATTAGGTTAGAACTCTAAAAACGACAACACAAAGCCCAAAGACTCTCTCACAGCAAGGAGACTACACGCGGGGACCAAGGGCAGGCAGGGATACAACCTTTGCTAAGAAGGCCCCACAGTGGGAGGAGGAGGGAGGCGTTCAGTAGGGGGACTGGAAGGGAATTTTTATTTATATGCAAATGCTGCAAAATTAGAGGTGAGAGGCCCTGATTGGTGAGGGCAAGAGGCTGAAGGAAAGTACTTAGCGGGAGGGAAAATGAGGAAGATTAGGAGAAGGGACGAAACAGCAAAGAGTGATTAGCCAAGTCGATTTTAGTACAATGTACTGTGAGTTACAAAAAAATATTTTCTTGGTTCCCATGCTGATTTGACTCAACTCGTATTTCGGCTCTTAGAGGCAAACTGGACCCCTGGCTTTGCTCGGCTCTGGCTCACCTTTTCCCATTAATTGTCTGTCTCGCCCACCTCTAAGGCGGACTGAAACTGCTATGTCCTACAGCTTTCGGTAGCTGCTCACTGTGGCGTCCCAGGGAGGCTCTGGTGGAGGGGTGTATGCATGGACGTCATTTAGGTGTCACCAGGGGTCGCTACTGCGACCCCTGGCTTGCCTCTTGTGAACACTGGCATTGCCTTTGTGACCCCTGGCCTCAGAGGTGGCGAAATCAGTGCCAGGTACACAAGGGCAGCTCCACTTTCCTTGTTTTTGGTCAGTTCTTTATTACACTAGTGAATAATATTTTATTATTCACAATTAGTGTAATAAAGAATGAATTGCAATTTGCTGGCATTTGACCCTACCTGGCAGCTGAGGTAAGAAAAAAATGATTTTAAATGTACGTTGCGTGCACTCTTGCGGGTGAGAGTGTGCTTATGTGAGAACGAGTGTGTGTATGTGTAAATGTGTGTGCATGTGTAAGCATGCGTGTGAGTGAAAGTAAAGGTTAAATGGCGTGTGATGTCACCTCCGAGACCCCTGGCATTTTGGTGAATTGACGTTCATGGGTGCATGCCTGCTCCGGCTACTGTTGAAGAAGATGGCATATACAAGTCTGTCCATGAAAAGGCAGGGGGGGTGAGCACACAGCTATGGGAGAGAGCACGGCTCTGTCCACACACTACCATGGATAGGGGAGTGAGGGGTGAGGGTGTTGCAAGCTGGACTTCCTCTGCAAACGCCCTGCTCTGAGGTTACAGCAGAGATGGGGAAGTCGGTCAGGCAGCAGCTGCAGAAGTGACCGGAAGCATCAGAACCTGGATAAAATCATTTTGATCTCCTTAATGGGGGCTGCTGCTAGTTACTGTCCTCGGATTTGCACTAGAGAAGGGACACAGTGGGAGCAGCATGGGACCTGCTGAGGACTCCTAGTTTTACAGCAAGGGCCTCTGCAATAGGGCACAGAGCCTGGCATCCTGGGTTGGACTGGGACAGAAAGCAGGCCAAACTAAAAAGAGGCCCCATTAGTGAATTAGATAGCTAAAAAAGTGGCCCATGTTTGCAAATTGGGGGAGATTGTACTTGTAAAGACACACTGTATAAGTGTTTTCCAAGGTATGGAAGATTGCATGGATTTGAGGTTGCTGCAGCCAATGTTTGTTTTAAGAGCAGGGAAATCAACAGTAACAATCAGCCCAGCAGACCATAAAACAGACCCAAAAACTGCCCTGTCAGACCAACTTATCGGGCACTGCCTGATTGCCCTATAGGCCAGTCCGACCCTGCTGGCATCGGTGAAGTTTCCTATCTATAGCTGGAACCTGGGCACTTGTAGCACCCATCCCTTAGTATTACTTTGTGCACCAATACAGAGTGCCTGGGCATCATGTAAATATCTGTGCTATTTCATGGGCTTATACTAAATGAATGACTGCCCAACGAGCCAATGCCTGAAGGGGGCTCACTCAAACCTATAGTTCAAGGGTGCTAACCCACAGTACCTTAGCAGTACCAGTATGTTGAGTTGGCATAACCTATGCTACACAACTAAAGCTATCTTCAGGCAGATCTAAACATGACTTGGGAAACACAAAAAATGTCACACTAGGATTTTGTTTGCTAATTACCCTAACAATGGATGTGCAATGTTTTTCTTTTGCGTACTTCCTGCAATTGTTGCAAATACTACAATTACAGAAGTTGTCTGCATTAAAATTTTCAATTTAAAATCAGGACTATTGATCCCATAATGTGGGGGCTTGGTATAGTAAAAGCGTTAAACTATGTGAACTTGTGATAGGAAAGTAGTCAGGAACCATGCAAGACTTTGGATCTGTATTAAAAGCTTTGCACATGCCCAATTATAGTTATCTTATTGTGACTGGGTCTTGATAAACGTGTGCAATGGACTCTGCTAAAATGTGTGTATTCATTTACCCCTGAAGAAGGGACTTATACGAAAATTATTTTGAGAAATCTCATTTGTTTCATAAAATGTACAGACCAAAACATTCAAGGACTAAATTGTGAAATGAAAGGCATTTGATACTAAAAGGAGTTGAGTTCCCTTTTTAAAGAGGTGGTGCAACGTCCAATCAGAGAGCCACATTTCAATGGCCCAATGAAAACCCCTTATATGCTGCACTAAGCAGCAAGCGCCTTATTAGAGTCTTTATCAATAAAGTGGCGGCGTGAGAGCTAAAGCCCTATCTAGCCGTGTGGAAAGAGAAGATATTAGCTACAGAAGATACAGACTATCCACATAGGGAAATCTGAGATTTTCTTACAGATTACTGGGCCTGAAAGGCCTGTAGGGCTGAAATAGGGTCAGATGCGTGTCACACACATACCTGAATCTGTTCAAGTCCTATGGCCTTTCCACATTATCAGCTAATGTAGGACCTTTAGATTCCTGATTGAATTGTATATAAATGTAGGTAGGGTGAGCGCCATCTCCTCAACATAATGGGGAACAGAGTTCAGAGAGTAGCAGCCTGAAAAATTGATTACAGAACTTTAGGCCAGATATAACAAAATTCCATTCGCAAAAAGTTGTCACACACCAAATTTTTGTGAAAGGAATAATATTTGGCAAACTAACCTTTGTACTAATAAGTCAGTTCGCAAAATTCCCATTCGGAGTGGGTCGCAATCCAGCCTACCTCATCACTAGTCATGCAGTAGGTTACAAATCGCTATTCACTTGGTAGCCATCCCAGGGACGGTGGGTGGTCTGCTTGGGTCAGCAGATCATCATGCCTATCATCACCTTTTAAATATATATTTTTTAAATGCAGGCCATTTTCATTAAAGGAAAAAGGTCTGTGGTTAAAAAAATGTAAAAGTTAGTTTGAGAGTAGAAGTTTGTTACCCTGACACTACCTACTACCCAACAAACTTCTTTTTAACATTTACAAATTTAATTTTTGCAATTCGGTTACTGCTACCACCCCAACTCTGTAGCTTTTCAATATTTTGCAACCAGATTACGGATGCAAAACATTGATACATTGCATTGGTTTGCAAATCACGATTTGGAAGGGATGCCATAAGCAGCCCCTTTCAAATAGCAATTTGTTATGCATTTCTAAACCCATTTTGTGATTCGGTAACCATTTACTGCAAAACAGGTTTAGTATAAAAAGGTATTTTAAGGTTGCAAGCCCTGTGATTTTCCCTATTGCAGGCTTTGTGATCACAAAATGAGTTTGTACATTAGGATAAACAGGCTAAATTTGTGGTGTGGAAAGCAGTTTTTGACCTGGGAGCACAACTCCGCACTAAAAGATGACCCTCAACCAAAGATGGTCTGGAAACCATAATCAGTCCTGGCAAAAATATTCAAAGCATCTGTTGCACTGCAGGAGGCCGCTAACGGGATGGACCCACAAGGGCCTGCTCGGGTCTTGGGAGCCCACTCTGCCCTGGAATCAGCCCTGCAGGCTGCAGTACACTGGGAACATGCCAGAGTGGCAGAATGCCCAGCCCTCAACCTCTAAACATGACCTGGATTGAATTCCCCGTTACTCTTTTCTCCTCATTCTTTTCCTGATTGTGCAGTTCCAAGACCACAACACTAACTGCATAATTTGCTCATCCATTGATTTATTTTGCTATCTCAGTTGGAAAATTACCTCCTGAAGTTTTTTGAAAACACATTGTCCTGATCCTGCGGCAAGCCGCAATCGACTGATCATGCTGGTCTGGGTTTCCCTGTCCAGACGCATAATGGATTGGCTTGAAAGATCCCTGAGTCACTTTTTCAATAAGCAACAAACATCATGGAACACCACTGTCAAATGGCTTATTTTCTCCCATTTTCTTCGGCCTTAACGAGTGCTTTCAGACTTCCAAGGCAGAATCATTTAGGCTGAGAGGGCAGTCATAGGTAAAGCACTGGTAGAGATGTAATGTTTGGCTTATCTTATTCACTCAAAAGCAAATGATGGAGCTTTTGATCTAAAATTCCAACTGATATATAGTCACATATTTTTACCACATTAAAAACTGGTAGCTGTGTGTCTGCTCCCTGTAAAAACAAGCATTTGCAATGCAATCGGTCTCGGCTTTGGCACTTTCCATGTATTTAGCCATGCAGCACATTAGCCTGGGTGCTGAAACATCTACTGTTCTTTAATATGGAGGGAAAATAAGCACCAAACTGCGTGATTTGCATGGAGTTCCAAAACTTTCTCCACCCCCTGCTCGTACACAGACTTGGTTGAGCCTTACACAGAGCATCACACAAACAAGCAGCACAGCAGCCCAACTCCTAGCCCGAGTACACACACAGCCAGTAGCACTTCCCTTGCCACTCCTCCTCAACTAAACGCCTACACCAACGTAAAGAAAACACAATAATCCACCTGATACATCGCTCATGCCTTTTCCTACCAATCAAATGGCACACTTAGGAGCTCCCACTTGCTGCTCTCTTCTTGTTCCTCAAGCTCACCCAGGACCAGCATCCCTGTCCCTGTAGTGCCCTTTCTTTTCACATAAGGAAACTTTCAACTAGCAGAGTTTCCTCTGCTTGTCACAATGAAGTTTCCAGTTTATTTTTTAATTGATTTTGACATACCCCGAGGTCTACAATCAGCATATTAAAAAGATTGGTAATCAAAATACATAAAATGTTCCTTATCATTCATAAGTCCACATAATATTACATCCATTCAATAAACAGGTGAAAAACATTTTTTAAATGTGCACACTACAAAACACACAAATTTATTTGGTGGGTTTTGCAGCAAGTCCATCAAATCCTGAGGAGAGTCCAACGTAAATCTTTATATTAAAGGAAGCAAATATGTATTTCTAGCCTCTTTCAGTGCTGGGCAGTGGACACTATTAATAGACATTAATAGAAGTTATGCACAATAAACATTCACAAATAAGTCTATGGTTTGTGTTCAAACTCTGCAATAGCCTATCACCACACAGCTCCCCCATTCATCCTCCAATTAAAGAAAGTTGGAGATAAAGTCTTGTATATTGCTCTGATTTGCCATAAAGACATCTGTTTTTTACACTACATACTAAACCCATCTGCTAAATCACCCATTACTGTACTGTCGGCTGAGCACTCCTAATTCTTTGAAGTTTGCTACACTGCAAGTACTGGGAAACTGAACTATTTTCCAAGGCAAAATATGGCACTTTTTAATTTTTTTAGAATCACGATGATCGAATACATTATGGTGCTGAGAAGGTCTATATCCACCAGCAATAAAAGAAAATAAATGAAGTACCCAAAAGCTAACCAAACGGTCAGCACAGTGCGTTTTCAAGTTATCATTATTTGCATTCGACGTTTTCGTCTGTATGTTTTTGTATCTCTCCATAAACCATTATTTGGAGTCTGTCACTGTGTGTCCTAGTTCAACCTTCAAACAGAAGAGAGGTTTGGGGCAGCAAAATGGTATGGGTGGCTGCCAGAGAGGAATAGGTGGACAGCATAGAGAGATGGGTAGAGTTGAAGAGAGGTTTGGGGCAGTAGAGTGGAATGGGTGGATGCCAGAGAGGAACTGGTGGATGTTTTAAAGATATGGGTGGAAAGTAGAGAGGTTTGAAGACAGCAGAGAGGAAAGGATGGACAGTAGAGAGAGGTGAATGGACTATAGGGTAGGATAGGTGGACAGTAGGAATGGATGAGCTGACTGTACAGGGGGTAGGTAGACAACAGAGAAGAATAGGTGGCCAGTATAGAGAGATGGGTAGATAGAAGTGAAATCTGCAGAAAGAAAAGAGGGATGCGTGGACAGTAGGGAGAGGTAGATGGACTTTAGCAATGGGTGGGCTAGCTGTACAGAGGGACAGGTGGAAAATAGGAATAGAGAGGTGGGTTTTCCGAGCAGAGGCTGGGGAAATGTAGAGTGTGATGGGTTGACAGTGCAGGTAGGTGAACAGTAGAGGAGGTTTGGGGGGAGGAGTAGAGTTGATGTGGCTTTCGAGATTAAAGGTGAGATAAACCGCTAGTGATGGATCGAGGGAATGACATCCGGGACCATGGGGAGATAAGCAAAGAGAGTGGGCCAAAGGCAGGCTAGGGACAAGAGACAGCAGCAATTAATATGTAAAGAGGAGTGAGGAAGGCCACTGAAAGGAGGGTTGAGAACAAACCCCCTACCCTCCCCTCCCCCTAACCCCGGTCGCCAATAACCCTAGAAGAAAGGCAGAGAACTGTAGCTCAGGTGAAAAGGTAGATTGTGAGCAGCACGCAAGAACAGAAAATACTGTTGAAGAGACAAATAAGCGGCAGAGGGTGAGATAACTGCAGGGTATAAGGAGGAATGACAAAAAAAAGATAAAGGGCTTCCCGGCGAACATAACAGCAGCATGGAAAAGAGAAACCAAGGAGGGGGAATGAGAAACAAAAACAGGAAATTGAAGACAAAAACAGTCAGAAAACTCCTGGGTGAGGAAAGAGATGAAAACAATAATAGGAGCGATAAATAATAGGGAGAGTCATTAGGGCAGAGAGATATAAACAGAAGGGAAAGAGAAAAGTGTGGGGAAGCAGATGGAGGAAGAGTGACAGATATGTTGAACGTTAAAGGGTACCAGCAGAGGAGACAGAGAGCAGATGACGGGAGCCAAAGGAAGAGCAACAGCAGGACAGGGGGCGAATTAACAGAGAGGATGGGTCAAGAAGCAGCAAAGGGAGGGTGCAAGAAACAGCAGAGCTAGACGGCGCGGAGGGATGGGAGGGAAACTACAGTAACAGGAAAGATATAGGAACAGCAGGGGAGACGAGGTCACGGAATTTTCAGAGGATAGGGAAACAGCAGACGGAGAGTTGGGAGGAAAAAGAAGAGAGAAGGTGAGCGAAGATGTGGCGTAATGGCAGAGCTGCTGCTTTTGGAACTGGGAAACCACCAGATTCGAGTCTTGGCGTTGGCTGAACATCCTGTGATTCTGGGCAAATCACTTAATCTCCCCGTGCCTACCAAAAATGAACGTGTCCTTGTGTAATGTAACTGGTGCTCATGTAAAGTGCTCCAATACCTTCGGATTGACTTTGCGCTATATAAAAACGGCAAAAAGAAAATACGGGGGCGTACTAGAGGGAAAGTCAGAGAAACAGCAGTGGGGGGAGCAAAGGAGAGGCAAATGGGGAGGGGCAGAAACAGCTGGGGGGAGAGCAACGGAAAGGACAGAGAGAAAAACAAGAGAGTGACTGATGCAGTGAGGTAATAGCGGAGGAGAGCAACAGTATAGGACGAGATAAACCAGCAGTGAATGAGACGCAATGTGAGAGGGAGAAGCTGCAGGTGAAGAGAAGCGCGGGGAGTGGTAGGAAAGAGAAAGCAAGAGCTGACGCAGAAGCCGGAGCTAAAGGCAGAATAGTGGGGGAAGAAACGCAAGCGAAAAGTTAAAAAAAGGCAAGGATAGGGTGAAAGGGGTGACAAAGGCATAATGAGAACATCAGGGAAGGAAAGGAGGGATGGATAAATACTACGGAAAGGAGAGAGAAACAAGAGGACATAGTAACAACGCAAGTCGGTGAGCACCAAAGAGTTAGAGAGTGTAAGCACGGAGAGCGAACCAAATATGGGTGTAAGTGAAAAAACAACAATAATATGAGAAACGGTAGGCGGAGAGAAGCAAACCCTCAAGAGGAGAACCAATAACACGCACAAGGGGAAAGTAAAAGAAATAGCAGGGGAAATGTTATCTTCTAGGAGTAATGCACATGAGAAAGTAAGTAAAACAACAGGGAAGAAGAGGAACAGCATGTTCAACAGAAACATGGGGAGAGGAAAAGAATGCAAGAAACCACAGGCGGTAAGATCACCTTGAAAGAGTAAGACAAATGAGAGAATTAGCAAAACATCTGGATGAGGAAGAGAAACAACAGTAGGAGAAGAACAGGGGGTAGGGCGCACAATCACCTTTGAATAAAGCAAATGAGAGAATAAGCATCCAGATAGCCAGCCATTATTTGCGTTTAGGTTTGGAGAGCGTATTTTGGCATGGTGCCGAATTCCTCAAGGGTACACAGAAAGTCCCTCAATCTTTAATCAGATTCTAAAGAAATCGTTGGAAGATTTAAAAATGCCAGAAAAATCAGTGATGGTTCAGTATATTGATGACCTACTGGTGGCATCAAAAACGAAAGAAGCATGTGTCAATGATACAATTGCTTTGCTGAATCATCTGGCAAAAAGAGGACATAAAGTGTCCCCTTCAAAATTGCAGTTTTGTCAACAAGAAGTCCAGTATTTAGGGCATAAAATTGAGAAAGGAGTGCGAAAGGTAACAACTGAAAGAATAAAAATGATTCAAGGAATGAGAGCTCCAATGACACAAAGAGAGGTAAGAATGTTTCTGGGAATGGTTGGATATTGTCGACAATGGATAAGCGGTTTTTCACTGATTGCTAAACCATTGCAGAAACTGACAAAGAAGGATGTTAAAGATCCTTTTGAAATGAATGATGAAGAAATGAAAGCATTCAGAGAGCTGAAAAAGAAATTATGTGAGGCTCCAGCATTAGGAATGCCTGACTATGAGAAGGATTTTGAGCTGTATTGCAGTGAAAGAGATGGATGTGCATTTTCAGTTTTGGTACAGAGACATGGAACTATGAAAAGACCAATTGCATATTTTTCGGCTGTTTTAGACCCTGTAGCGAAAGCATTGCCTGGATGTTTGAAAGCAGTTGCTGCTACTTGTGTGAGTCTGGAACAGAGTGAAGGCATAGTGATGGGATATCCACTGAGAGTATATGTTCCCCATTCTGTGGAAATTCTCTTGACAAGAACGAAAACCCAATACATGACACATAGTCGGCTGACTAGGTATGAAAAAGTAATTTTGAGTGCAGATAATGTGATCATTGACAGATGTATGAATGTGAATCCTTCGACATCATTGCCAGATGAAGAGAGTGTGATTGAAATGGATGAAGTAGATCACGATTGTCTGAATGTGCTTGAATACTGTACAAAACCAAGGTCTGATATACGAGATGAGCCTTTGAAAGAATCAGACTATATTCTGTTTGTGGATGGCTCATGTTTAAGAACGAGCGATGGAGTTCTAAGTGCAGCATATGCAGTATGCACAGTAGCAACTGTAATGGAAGCATCTTGTCTGAAAGGGGTACGGTCTGCCCAAGTCGCAGAATTAGTAGCTCTGATTCAAGCATGCAAGTTGGGAAGAAATGTACGGGTTACGATTGTGACAGATAGCCAGTACGGCTTTGGGGTGGTGCACGACTTTGGTCAGATTTGGTCACAAAGGGGTTTCTTGACGTCTGCAGGAACGCCAATTAGAAACGGAGATTTTGTGAAAAAATTGCTTGAGGCGATACAGCTGCCTAAACAGATTGCTGTTGTAAAGTGCAATGCACATAAAAATGGGGAAGGCTACATAACTGCTGGTAATAAATATGCTGACGAGATTGCACAGTACTGTGCGAAGAATGTGGTTTCTTTAAATAAAAGTCGAGAAAGAGAGCATATTTCTTGTCCTTTGCTTTTTACTAACCCTGTTGAGACATGGGATGAGGTGAGACAGTTACAGGAAGCTGCAGATGATGAAGAAAAAGATACATGGATAAAAGCAGGATGTAGAAAACATGAAGAAAATGATGTTTGGGTTTACAGAGATGAAAGACCAGTTATGCCTGATAGCATGATTTCTGACATGGCACGGATGTACCATGGACAAGCCCATATTGGGAGAGATTCAATGATCAGAATTTTTAGACAAACATGGTATAATCCAAAATTCAGAGCCATAGCTGAGAGTCTTTGTCAGAGATGTCTTATTTGTCAACAGTTAAATCCAGGAAGGAAAACAGTAGTGAGTCTAGGAACAATAGGACGAGAAGGAGGTCCTTTCACTAGAATGCAAATGGATTTTATTGAAATGCCCCCTTGCAACAGACTAAGGTATGTCCTAGTGGTCGTCTGTTTGTTTTCCCGTTGGGTGGAGGCATACCCAACCAGAAGGAATGATGGAATAAAGGTAGCAAAACTTATGCTGTGAGAATTCATTCCGAGGTATGGTTTTCCAGTCACGATTGAAACAGATAGAGGAACACATTTCCAAAATGAATTAGTTAAACTGATTTGTGAAGCACTTAGTATTAAACAGAAACTGCATTGTGCATACCTACCAGAGGCTTCTGGAATCGTATAGCAAGTGAATGGAACAATTAAGAACAGGTTAGGAAAAATGTGTCAAGCTACAGGACTCAAATGGCCAGATGCTTTGCCATTAGTTTTAATGACAATCAGAAGTATTCCGGAAAGGAAAACTGGACTCAGTCCCCATGAGATAATTATGGGACGAGCAATGAGACAAGCACAAGTACCTGTCAACAAACTACTGACTATAACTGATGATCTAGTGCTGGATTACTGCAAAGGATTGGCTGATGTGGTGCGTTCTGTGTTTCATCAGGTTGGACCGGATGCGACCACTCTTGAGAGAAAACCAGCTCACGACTTGAATCCAGGAGATTGGGTCCGCATAAAAGTCCACAGGAGAAGAAACTGTTTGGTTCCTCGCTGGGACGAACCACGACAAGTGATCCTGGTGACGACCACTGCAGTCAAGTGTGCAGGAGTAAAACACTGGGTGCATGCCAGTCACACCATCAGAGTTCCTGAACCTGAAGATCGACATGTGAGTCGACATCTGGAACTATTGGATAACAGTTCAGCATCAGAAGCAGAAGAAGAAAGAAACAGGGTGCCAGAACCTGAAGATGGACCTGTAAGTCGATATCTGGAAAACCCAACTACAAGTGCAACGACAGAGGAAGTAGAGGAAATAGCTGAAGTTCCAGAACTTGAAGATCGACCTGTAAGTCGACATCTGGAAATATCAGATACCAGTTCAGAATCTGATACAGATCATTCGGATTGTGAAGAAATTCTAAAAAGAAATTGGAATTTTGAAAGCATAAGAGAAGAAACTGAGCCAGAAGATAGTAACAGTGAGCAACCAAGTACAAGTTGTGGTGAGAATCCTTCGGAGGTAATATTAATAGATGAAGAAGGGAGAGTTTCAAGCAGAAAATTTGAAAATTCGGAAAAACCCCGAGGAGCAATAGGGACAAATAGTCAAACACAAGAACAGGGAAATTTAGAAGCAGATAGAAAAACTGACACAAATTCGGAAGAACCTCGAGGAGGGACAGAAATAGGCGAACGAAGGAAGAGAAGAAAAGAACCACAAGTAGAGGAAGAAAATGACATTATAAGTTTCAAAATAAGAGGCAATAACGAAAGAATTGAAACCGAATCTGAAGAAAGTGGAGAAGAAAGAAACCAAAAACTAGAGTCAAGAAAAATAAATTGGAAAACAGAAAGAGAGGAAAAAGGAAGTGAGGCAAAAAGGCCAAGAAAAGGAGATAATTGGCCCAACGAAGTAAGAAAATTAAGATACAGAATCATAAGGTTGGATGGGAAAAGTGCTGAACAAGTGAATGAAATAACAAGTCAGAGAGAGCAAGAAAAACAAGGTGGAAAACACTTGCAGAAAACGAAAAGAGTAAAGAAGGTAAATCCGAAGTATAGATCGCCTGAATGGTTGTATCTTGCTTTGACTGATTTCAAAGAAGAAAAGAACACTCACGAGAACCCAGAACCAAGAAACCTAAAGGGTGAAGGTGAGGTGCAACAAACTTGAAGAAATTTAAACAGTTTCTACTGGATTTGACAAAACACTGGACCTGACGAATTTCTACCGGATATGACAAAGAAATAATTCTGAAAAAGAATTAAAAGAAAGTACCAAGCAAAGACAAAACATTGGAGTACAGAGTGGCAAATAAGTCATTTTCTGAGGTGTAGTGACACAATTTTCTGGAGAACAAATAAATAAGGTTATAAAACAATATGGAGAATACTAGAGATAGAAAATGTAAATGTGAGTTTTTAAGTAGATGGTGTAAGATGTGCTGCTTTTGTACAGGATTATTAATGACAGTATGGGTGGTTTTAGCAATCACTATTCCAATTAGTTTAGCTGTAGTAGAAACGTCTAATAACACTGAGAAAGAAAAAGGAGCTAACACTCAAGAACCAGTTATTTTAAAAAGTAGTGCAGAATTACACAAGGACAAATCGATAACAGATTTTTCTAAAAATGTTTTTACAAAATTATTATATGAGTATGTAGAAACAATGGATGTAAGAGATTGCTATGTTTGTATGCAGTTGCCTGCATCTGTAGCAGAGGGTGTGACTTATCATCACCTCCCTTTGACGTATGGAATAACATGTAGTGTCTTAGCAAGTTTATTTTATAAAACAGGTAGATTAGAATATTATTACACGGACATAAATAAGATTTTTGCGAAAGTTTCTGTAGTTCCTGAGCTAAACAAAATAAAAGAGGGAAAAATGTTTGGTGAATATTTTTTAGAAGATAAGATTTTAACATTAGATAATATAATTAGGTACAATCTTACCTGTGAGTTAAAGAAGGAAGAAAAAGTATTTTTAGAGATGGTTGAAGAGAGAAGAGTAAAATTTCAAAGAAAAGTGATAGAAGAAACAAAAACACCTCTTTGGGCGTTTGAGGAAGACAATCATGACAAGAAAAAGACAAATGCAGCTATGACTCTGGATTGGCCCCAACAGGGAAGGTTGTGCATTAGAAGAATTAAGACAAGATATGACAATTATTTTGTGGGTTCCAGTATTTGCCATGACAATTATCAAATTTTAGGTGGATGGGGATTCAAAGGGGAAAAGATCCAATATTTCCAGGGATCTATTATGTTTGCGGAAATAGGGCTTATTATAGGTTGCCGGACCATTGGTATGGGTCATGTTACTTAGGCCTGGTCTTTCCAAAGGTTTTTCATATGGACAGAAAAGAAAAAGGAACACACAGAATGATAAATACCTTTACACGTAGAAAAAGGGAAAGTTTTTCAGAAATAGTAGGTGATATTTTTGGAGCATTGATACCAGCAGTGGGAATATCTTTGAATGCATTTAGAATTCGGAAATTATCAACAGTGGTAGATCGTTTATCTACAGATACTGCTGGAGGGTTCTTGATGGTAAATACCGAGATGGTTGCCATGAGAGCTATGGTGATGCAAAATCGACTTGCCCTTGACATTCTTTTGGCAAAAGAGGGCGGAGTCTGTGGAATGCTGAAAGTCCAACATTGTTGCACTTACATTCCAGATAAAAGTGAAAATATACAGAACTATATAACAAATATTACAAGTTTGCACAAAGAATTGGTTCCACTGGAGGTTGAAAGTGCATTGGGAAAACTTGGTAAAGGGTTTTCTTCAGTAATAAATTGGTTAACAAGAATGAGTGGATTAATAATAGGGAAAGTTATAATAATAGCAACCATGATAGTAATAATAATTTTAGTGCTGAAGCTTGTAATAACATGTATAAAGAGAAGAAGACAGAATAAAATAGAAAAAGAAAACATGATAAACAAGGCAAGAGAGAGAGAAATGGGAGAAATAGAGCTAGAAGAAATAAAAGAGAACATGTACAAGAAAACGAAGAGACAAGTTGAAAGGGATACAGTTGTGTAAACTAACAAAAGTAAATGGATAAAAGAGATATGCTGTCTGGAAAAATTGTATAACTTGGGTTTTGTGGTGATATTAAAAATCACCAAAGGGGGAAGTTGATGGAGCAGGCTAAATGAAAAAATTTTAACCTCCTAATATTTTCGTAAAATAATTAATAAACATGTTCGTTTAAGTAAATAACCAACAATGTATGTTACATGTTAAGGGTTAAAGGTAACACGCTATTCCGTGTGCAAAATAATCAACTTATAATTGTTTACGTGTCTAACATAACATAATATTTGCGTACTAATAAAATAATAAATGCATGATCCGCGCTCTTAAATAAAACGTGTAGTTGCAAAATAAAGCGATGGTAAGTAAGGGACAGCTTTATATGTTGCTTTTTTGCTAGGTAATACCTAATTGGGGTACGTAGAAAGACGGGAGGGAAACGAAAGGGTTTATATTTCTTTGTTTTAACAATATTTTGTTTATCTTTGAAAATAGTGCGCTTAGGCCTGTCGAGCAGCAATATAAAATGGCCGCCCGATGCTAGAGTACGCATGTGCAGGGAACCATGTGATAGAGGAGAGAGGCTGTGGAAAGGATGATCATGTGATGGTGCTGAGAGGCTAAGATGGAAGTATGGTCAAGGCTATTGTGACCTTTCTGAGCAGATGTGTGCCAAGATGATCAGCAAGAAGCGTGAGAAGTCCAACTGAATCAATGGACGGAACTGTTGAATATAAAATGTAGCAGAAAAAGATACAAATTGGACTGATCGAAACGGATGAGCAATGACATAAACTGTGTGAAACGATGCAAGCATGGACATTCCACAAGGAACTGGTTAAGACCAGGAAGTTTGATTAAAATGTATATGGGAATGAGTTTTGACCAATGAGAAAGAATCACACCATGAAGATGCAACATTTTATTCAGTAAGCTGTAATTAGGGTATAAGAAGACCTACTCTTGGAGGGAGGGGTTAGATGCTGGAGAGTTAGTTGCTGGAGAGCAGATGCTGGAGAAGTTAGATGCTGTAGATGGGTGAAGTTGCAGTTGCTGATGCTGACGAGCTGATGCTGCTGCTGCTATTTTTATTTTCCAGTTGAGTATAAGATGCTGCTTTAGGAGAACCTTTTTATTCCTGATAGATCTTTCATTTAGAACTATTAGATTATTCCAAGACAGATAGATTGATCTTTTAGGGTTCTTGCTATGACAACCTTATTTTTCCGTCTAATAGATATGCATTGCAATTTCAATTTATTCTTATATTGATGATAAATGTAATAATCTGAATAATAAGCATAACCTCATTTCTTGCTTCAAAACTTTATATAAATGTTATTATTCTTTAAACAAATGACTCCGTGATTCTTTAGCTCAATGATTAAAATGAAATGTTAAAGAGTTTATTGTGATTGAGCTGGTCTTAATCACCATCAACTGATTCCTACTAGTTGGTCCATCGACCAATGAGCGGAATACCTTAAAGCAAATGAGAAATATTATGTCATGTTAAAAGAGGTATCCCGTCTCCTTCCAGCGAATCGTTTTTCTCCTAGGTTATTGACGGAGGAAATCCAGGGAATAAATGACTAAGTGAATGTATATGCGGTGTTATGGGCCCCACTGTCATATGGATATGGTGTGTGTGTTGAAGGAGTAATTGCACCTGGATGACCGAAGTATATAGGAGAATAATTTTTATTGTAAGTGCTGGATCAGCATGCATGCTTATTGTGTGTGGAACTGGCAGGTACTTGCTTACAATACGTTTCTCATTTCTATAACGTGTACGTACTTGCCTATTTTCGCTACAACATCGCCATCAACGTTAGTAGTGGTGAAACTATGTAGTTCGCACAACTCATAATAATAACACGTTGGCGGAAAGCTATTGAATGGTAAGAAAGTGTAGGGGCCTTGGCGAAAACTCTTACGTGGATTGGCTGGGGAGCTTTGCTTGTTGTTTATTAGCTGTGGGCTGCCCGAGACTGTATTGTTCCTTAGGATTGGCTGAAAAAATGCGAGCAATTGCTACCGGTCATATCTGCAACGTCATTTTCTGGGATCCCCGGCCTTCCCTTCTACCAATTGTTACAGAGTGCTGCGGTTCCCAGTTTGGGCTTAGCCCCCGCCTCCTATGTCGTAGTACCAGAGTACTCCTTAGCGTCCAATTACGTGGTCTTTGTGGCCGTACAGTGTTGGCTCCTGCAACTCCCCTCCTCGGGGCATCTGTCGCTGTTACAAGTGAGGTGAGTGTGGTGCGACTGTCACAATTTAAGTAAGCTGTCAAGTGCTCGGTGGGAGAGTGCTCACCGCGCTCTGTGCTTCCCCTGGTAGGTAAGCTGGACTGCTGCTGTCCCCCCGCTCTGCAGGTATCCGTAGCCGGACTAGCAAGGGAGGTCAAATTCCTAACTTGTGCTGTCTCTGCCTCCCGCTCTGAATTGTGAATACGCCACTGTTTTGTCACGCATGCGTACGATGTAAGGCATCGCGCGCATGCCAGACAAAAGAGTGCGAATTGACCCACCAATCACATGCCAAACAAGCATTTCTTAATGCAATAGGACGCGTTTACGCGAAACCTATTGCATTGAAAATGGGAGGGTGGGGGTCCAGGAAGGCACGAATGGGAGTGGGGGTGCTGAAGGGGGGGTGGCGAAAAGTCACGGACTGCGGGAGGGGGAGGGGGGACACAGGGGCAAAAATTGTTTTGGAGTAAAGGGGCCAATAGCCAGGGAAGGATATAAATGACAACATGGCCATCAGGAGGAGGGACTAACAACCTGAAAACGAATCAAAATGCAGCATTTAAGATTGAAGCCAATGAAAAACATAGACGGAAAGCGGGCGGAGCTTCCCCCCACAATACTGTATACAGCATCTCTCGACGAGACAGCGCATGCGCTGCCTAGCCGAAACCTAAAAAGGGTAAACACACCAAAATTTATCAAAATCTGCCCAGTTTTTCCATTACAAATTATAGGTGTACCTGCGTCCCTCGCAGGTGAATAACCATAAGTAACTATAGTTCCAAATGTGTGTTTTGAATAACATGTCAAAATCAATCTAGCAAGAAATAGTCGAGTCGAAATCTCTAGAGGCTTGTTGCTTCCGTCACTGGAACACTGAAGACAGCAGCCCAAATGCCTTAAGTGTTGACATTTAGAATATTCAGGCAGGCAAAGTTTGTCTCTGCCTTCACCAGATAGATACATATCTCCAGCCATGACAGTGCTCCTCTGCCTCCCAAAAGAGCAGCAAACCACACAGACAGTTCTGTGCCTTGCAAACAAAGCCTGAAGGGGTAGGTGATACAAATAGCTGCAATGCTGAACCCCAAGTACACCTAAGGCAGAGCCTATTAATGCATTGAAAGCTTAGCACCAAAATCAAGGCTTACACCCATCTGGATCACTCCACTCAAACAACCTGAACCTCCAAAACAAAATGCCAGCAAGAGGAGACAGGTGTTTCTCTGTGGATGGACTACCAACTTTAGAAAAACCTATTTCTGCACAAATTCAGCTCTAGCACATAGGCAATTCCAATATTCTACTTGAATTCAGAAAACAAAATTGCAAACCACCTATCCTAACCTGATAGACCCACTTGCTTGTCTCCTGAATCACTTTGCTACATCAGGCCGTTAGTTCTATAAAAGCATTTAGGAGTAAAGGTATACTTTTCACCTGGACCCAACATTTCACTCAAGCCCAACCAGGTTCACTCAAAAACTGGTCTTCCCAGGGTGCGGTATCGAAATGTCCTTACCTTCCTCATAGATGTAGTTGCACTGTACAAACTTACATGTTAATGCTTGTCCTCATTGGCTCTCACTGAAATGCGTGCAGTATTTTTCCTATTCACATTCATAAATACAGTATATGATCTCAAACAGGACCCTGAATCTTTTAACATGATAGTCATTGTTCTTATAGATGTCTATCACCCACAGAAGGTCCAGTTAACAATTTAATTATAAATATTCAATATTACCTTTGAAAATATCCTATACTGTCAATTGTGCGCAAATTTGCTCTTTCAATTGTAGGGGTGCATTATAATCACAGATAGTTTGCATCCACATATAATCTGTTGTCGTATTAACATTAGGTTATTAGATCGTGTATTGTAATATCGTGTAAGTGAAGTGTTAGGTATTTTCTTCATGTAAGATAAAGAATTAACATCGTAATTGTACGTGTTTAGATGAAATTTTAAACGTGTAAAAGTATATTCATGACTAATGAATGTTTTCAATATTAATGCTCACATAACTTGTTGATATTAATGACCCATATATGCATGTATTTTGAATCTTGTGTACTGTTCTTATGTTGGCCGAATTCAGTAGGCCTAACTTTCGTTTCTCCCTGTTCGCTCTCATGTTAAAGGTTGCTAATAGAATTTATGTGCTTGTGGAATTTTCCTCTTTGCACGTTTCTGTTGCAGGTGAAAGAATTCATCCTTTTTAGTTAGAATAACGCCTTTGTTTCAGGAGCTAGACATAGGGAGGAGAGGATGCCTTTGGACAGCGGCGTGGATAATGTAGGCGGTGTTCTTTCTTGTCTGAGAAGGCCTGGGAACCTAGGTCATCAAGCAGGAGCCTGGAAGCACCGTTGCCCCATGGAAAGTTACCTACAAGGATGCGTGGTGAAGAGATGAGGCGGTCTCGTGATGTGTTTAGGGGTGTGATTTTGACTTTTGTATTGGGGTTAGGGACAGAGTCCGGGGACTTCTACCACACCAGGAGAGAGGGGAGCATCTTAGAATGAGCTCTGTAGCTTTATTCAACGTGAGTTCACTTCTTAGGAAGAATTCACGTGCTGACACCCTTCTGGGAACTTGCCTGGGGAAATGTTAAGTAGGAATGTCATGCTAGCCGTAGTGTAGGGACAGACTAATGCTTTTTGTTTATGAACCGCCAATGAAGGGGGCTCTTAATGTAGGGACAACAATTATTTGTGTGCTGATTCTTGAATTGGTCATTCTGTGCAAGTTGCACCGCCTAAATTTCACTCATAGGTTTGGTTTTGTATTAGTGCCCATGTACCTTTACACTCTCGTCTTGAGGTGTTTGTATGTCCAGCTTTTCTTGGCCTTATAATAAATTTACTAAATTTGGCTCAGGAGTCTGTGTTCCTTCAGCGTCATGGGTAAGAGTAATGTATAATTGGTTAATGATTTTTTTCTCTCCCGTCCACACTTACAGGCAGGCAATAAAGTCCCATCGGCCAAGGGTTCCAGAGTAAGTCTAGAATGTTGGAACCCGGCTCCCTCATTGTTCGTGACTATGTAATGAAAATAATGAAAATGTGTAAATGGCAACTCTCCAAACACCATTTGGCAACCCAGTGCCCTTCAAAATACGACTTTCCCCATTTCCAGTTGCACAGCTCACATACATAGAAATAAACATAAATCCCCCACCGAACTGCTTTGTGTTCCAGCCAACTCGCACCACCAGATAGAAGCACTCCCTGCTTCTAATCCTGCATCATTTACATCTGAGAGTGGATCAGGACACTGACACCTTGCAAGCCTCTTCCCGTCTCCAGGGCATTCAGTTACTGATTATGTGCAAGATACTGGGTTTGGGTACTACAGTACAGAGCACACTTCTGGGAGCAAAGATATGGAGGAAACTAAAGGGGCAGAACTTATCTTGAGAATCAACTGGAAGGAGTACACGGTGCTCTCCCTGCCTACAATTACAAGCACTATGAAATCTGTGAAAAATCTGCCTCTTTTAAACTAGAACATGGATCACAGTGGTTTGCTTACTAAATTTTTGCACCAGTCTTTTTTCAAACCAAATTCACACAAGCTCTAACCCGGAAATATTTCAGGACTTAAGCTAATTTGTGTTAAAAATGATGTGTGAAATATATTTCATTATTTTTTAATTTGTGTTTTGTATTTATTAAGCACAAGCAATCCCAAAATTACACATTGATGCAGAAATTAGATACCAGTCAATCAATAAGGCATGTGTTCGATCAAAACATTTGAAAACTTTTTCTAAAGACTAAATTGGTGGGTATGAGACAAATACAGAGTGCAACAAAATTAGAGATCTTGGGTACACCTGAAGAAAATGGCTATCCGTGATTTCCTGACCTGTGGGACATCCAGCTGGGCAATAGAACACTTAAGCTCAGTTCTCCGGAGGAATTGTGAGAGCTCAATTAAAATGTGTGAGACGATTAGTTGTTCGTTGAACAGTCCAAATCTTACCCACCATAAATATCAAAATAAAAAATTGGGAAACTACAAGAGACGCCATTAGGGAACGCAGTTTTCAGATTTTGAAGACAAACAACTCATATTTTGACCATGGTTTCCTTGATTTCCTGTTACAGGCGAACCTTTTTTTCTCTTTATTTATACAGCTAAGATCAACCATTGCCACAAAATGCAGAAGCAAAGAATATTATCTGTTTACTTCAGTTTTTCATCTTTAAATCTGCCCACACGAACATTGTGTTCTCTGCCATATAAATCCAGGGACATTCAAAATATGCAATCTTCTGCTAAAATGTTTTCAACTCAGTTCTTAACTGTAGTAGAAAGCCTTCCAAACCTAATTAAGAAATGACTAAAAGACTACTTTTGCAAGAAATTCTCTTCACAGAATAAAATCTCATGGGAGCAGGTTTGCCAAGCACAACTAGAATATGGCAAACACATTCATTCTCTAGTCTGTGTATTTCTCCTGCAGCTCCACGTCTAAACTCCTGAGCAGCTCAATGCAAGATAACTTTCCTATTTATTGATTTTAGGAAAGGAAACAGGAAAGAATTAATACATGTAATTTTTGGTGCACATGACTAAATGCACCTTATTGAGTAGTACAGTAAGAGAACAAGTAGATATACCAACTGAAAAATGCACTAAATGGTATCGACCCATGGGTACCTAGCACATGCCCACTCTCAATGGAAGGTTTCAAGCGGTATCTTAATGTAGCAACAAGAGTTATCACGCTAAGTTATTCTTGAAAAAGTAACCTTCTTAATTGTATTATTTATTTAATTCTTGGAAAATATATATAACATGTAGAATACTATAGATAAAGGTTATATACTATCTACACACTGCATGCTATGTACATACTACATGTACATGGTATATCTACATTTCATGTATATATATTATGTAGAAATATCAGCTAGACAAATAGAAAATTAACAAGTTTACTCAAGATATGATTAAAATCAGAAAGAGTTTCAGCAAATCACCTCCCTTACATCAGTGTAAGGTCTTACTGAGACTGTTGTGACTTAAGAAAACATCTCCAGCTCTATTGTTCTTCCTGCAGAGTGATTTACTATGACTTAGATTTTGGTGCCTTATAAGTGCAATGTCTACATTTTTTGTAGTATTTCTTGAACTCTGTAACTTCACCTAAAAATAAATTCCATACTATAAGCTTTATAAAGCTGTCAGTGTAATGAAATTACTCTTCAACAATTACTAAGTAGTATCCTGAAGAAATAAAAGAAGTTGCCTAGAAGCATTTTTAAGATATAAAGAGTATTTCCCAACAAAGGTCTAAGATGGCTACTTATATGTTTTTCTTTCGAATTCATTATATGCACTCTTATATTATTGCGTTGTTCTACAAATCTGGCTTGGATTCGGCCATCCGTTACCTATGTTGAACATCCCTTCTTTAATGTCTTGCTGCACAGTTAGTTGTTAAAGAACAGGCTCCATAGCAAAAGCAATGTGTTTCTGTGAATTTTTTTTTCTCAGTGGTGATGACCCATTCCATCTAACTGGAAAGGAGCTTCTCAGACATAGATCCCTGGTCGAAAATGCAAGAAGATAACTTTGCAAAGAAGTGATGATGTGTTATAATACTTTACCGACGATCCAATCGCCCATAACAAATTACCTTTGTTGCACTGGAGCCCTGCCCTCTAGCCAATAAAGAATGCTACATCGCAAAATGAACCGCAACCTGTGGTATGTTACACATACTCCTTTACTCATGGGCTTGTTCTTTGCTCTGTACATATTTCACTTAGGGTTTTTGTTGCAACATTTATGATATCTGAGTTTTGCTTAACTGTTTGTGTTGGATAAATATTTTTTGCCAAGTTGTCATGTACTTATGGTATGTCTTTCTTTGCAGTATTTCCTCTCAAACAATGACTTAACTTTTTGAAAAACCCCAAATCTCCATACTTGACTTTATAGCTGCAAGAAACTGGGAGTATTAGTTAAGGGAGGCGAAAACGTACTTCAAATAATATTCACAGTCCTTGTCAGGGTGAACCACAAAGTCACTAAATAAACCTGTGCTTAGGCATCTGGTAGCTTGGCACAAAGCAGTCAGGCTTAACTTAGTGACAATGTGTTATCTATTTATGTCGCACTCAAACACTAATAGAGTGAAAACAAAACACAGGGCAAATCCCAAACTAATTTAAAAAATGGAGTAAGTTTTAATAGATAAAATAACACCAACACAACAAAAATCCAATAAGTAGAATCGAAGATACACAAGTATAAATTTAAAATAGCACCAGAAAGCACAAAGAACAAAGAGCTAGTTGTGGTTATATGGTCGCGCTGGACTGTGTCAAAGTTAAAAGTTAAGTCCAATTTCGATGGAGCACTGGTTGAATACAGAGACCAGGTTCATCCCGGTGGAAAGTTTCCATACTTGACTTAGAAAACTTTCTGACTTTTTGGAGAAAATCGGTTATCGAAGAGTCATCGACGAGGCAAGCTGCAGACTGGATCCAAAGCGGGGCTCGTTGAAGGTAGGTTGGTAAGAGTGGGATTCCAGCGCAGTTGCCGATGAAGGTGCAAAGGTACAAGTGGGCGAAATTCAAAGTCCGTTCCCAAGAAGGCCTTAACATTGACAGGTTGCTGCTCAGCGTCAGTCCAGATGAAACCCTCTATTTTGGACTTAGAAACTTTTCTGGAAGTCAGATCTTCTTCAGCGAGGCACACCAGCAAGTTGAATCCAAACAGCAATTCCATGTTGACAAGTTCGGCTTGACCGCAGTTCTGGTCCAGCTCAGTGAAGAAAAAGTTGGCAAAAAGTTTCTAAGTCTATGCTTTTGCACTTTGGCCAGGAGGAGTACTCTCTAACACCAGTGAAGAGTTCAACCTGAGAGGCACCACTTGCGGGTTAGGACTCACTCTACCAGAGGACAGCAACAGGGTCCAGGCCAGGTCCTGTTGCAAATGGTCTGCTGGGCAGTTGCAGCAAGAAAGGCCTCTAGAAACATGTTGCGTCCCTGTAGCTCAAACAGGAGGTCAGCCAACTGACCCCTGGAGTCACTTTTGGGGTCCTAGGTTTAGGGCAAGCAGGTCCAGTCTTCCTTGAGGATTCAGAAAGCAGGGTAGTCCTTCTTCTAATCTCCATAGGTCCAGGAGTGCACTGATGAGAGGTCTGGAGCTGCCACTTTTATAACCAGTGTCTGCCTGTGGTAGTGGCCAATTACTTTCTCCACCACCCAAATCAACTCTGTTTAGTTCTTCTCCTCCCTGTGGATTTGGTGCCAGCCTGACTTAAAAGACAAAGGAGAGGCAGGCTTAAGTGTGAGCTACTTCTACCAGTGACAGGTAGGCACTCTTTGAAGTCAGGAAAGAGCTGGGCACAGCCCTTAGACTAACCTTTGATGCTCAGGCAAGGATGGGGTTCAGCCACCAGGCCATCCTGCTCAGAAAGAGGAACGGCCCACCACACACCCAAGGCCCTTTGTCAACCGTCTGGGAGTAATACACATTTCACCCAAGGGGAGCCATTCACAATGAGGGGACACTGGCCACTGGCAGAAAGGTCCTTTTGACTTAGTCAGACAAATGGAATCATTTTAATAGAGAATTATTTAAAAAAAAAAAAAATGTTTGTTTTGGGACTTTGTAAGAGTGCCATTTATAAACTTGTAATATAAAATCCAACTTGACCAATTCAATTCTAAATTACTATTAAAATGAGTTGTTGAATATGTTTGTAGCTGCTCCCAAACTGAAGTTATGCATTATAAATTGTTATAATGTAACCCCATGTTTTCCAATGGGCATATAAAATATTCAATATACATGACCTACTTTTTAAACGCTATTCACCCTGCCCTACAGTCATTTCTGGACTACCTTAGGAGTGACTCATAGGTATTAAAAAGGAAGGTTTAGGCCTGGCAAAAGACTTGTTTTGCCAGGTTGAAATTGCAGTTGTTAAACTTCACATGGATCACTGAAAGAATATCGGAAACAGAAATATAGAGTGGATATCATGTTGAAAATATCAAGGACCAAAATACTTAGAAGGTAAGTGCAAATAGGTAAGTATACATTTACTATGCTTAATTCCACATCTACCTACCTTGAAGATATATATCTTGTCCAGGTACATATATGTGGAGTTAGATATAGTAAAACTTTGCTTACTTATAGAAACTTGCCTTCACAAAATTTGTGTCCTCGACCTTCTTGATACTTTATTTTGGCTCACGATATTTCTGTTTCGCATATTCCGTCTAAATACCACTTGTCACTAAGGCTGCAATGGCATGCCTGAGGCATGTTTTGTAGTGCTACTTTAGTGGGTGGAACAATCAGTGCAGATTCAATTTACAGGCCCTGGGTACATGTAGTATCATATGTAGGGACTGATAAGTAAATTGAATAATACAATCAGGTGTATACCAATTTTGCCATGTTTAATAGGGAGAGCAGAAGCACTTTACTACTAGTTAGCAGGAGTAAAGTGTGCAGAGTCCTCTGGCCAACAAAAAATTAGTTCAGTTAAAGAAGGCAAACAAATCTGTGGGAATACCACACAAAAGATGAACATTTCCAACAATAACAAAGAAGTATAACTACTTGCATTCATGATGAACATATGACCTTGGTATGATATCGCACAGGGCAGCAAGAATGTTTGAAGTTCCTACTGTGGCTTGATCTGATTTTATAGTCAGGTTCATATCTCATCTTGCATGATTCTTAGAGACACAAAAGCAACTTACACATAGAATGCTCTTGGGTTAAAAGTGCAGAATCTGTAACCTCAGCTGTGTAACAGACCTGTGTGCCCCTGAACTGATCTCTGGATTTTCATCTTGGTGGACATTGCACTTGTTAGGGGATTTACCTAAAACGTTTTGTTTTTTGCCTCCTGGATTTTGTTGATTCTCTTTTTATGACCTTAGGACTCTGGACACTTCCCACTGTTTTGCAGTGTGAAAGAGCGTGCGCCCTTCGTTTTAAACATGTATCAAGCATGCCATTGCAGGCCTGCGGGGTGCAGTTACGCTTATGCTCAGGTTGGTATTTCTAACTCATTAGCCGGCCCTGAGCAGGCCTTCCACTACCACAGGAGCACCACTAGGGTAAGTCCTGAGGGTCGGAGCAAGGGGTAGGCGAAAGGTAGGGCAGGTACACAGGGGTGTTCAATGCCCAGGTAGTAAAGAACGCCCATGTGGGTTTTCCCTACCAAGGAGGTCAGTTCTTCCCATGGGAAAACACTGGGGTTTTGCTGATTCGCTTTTAGGGGCCCTAGGGGTCTGGGCACTTTCCCATTGTAAATGCAGTATGAAATTGTGTGCACCCTTCCTACACGTTAGGAAGTGGTGCTTACCTGATTTTTTTAAACATGTCGTAAGCATGCCATTGCAGGCCTGTGTGTGTGCACTTGCACCTATGATGTTTTTAAACATGCCTAAAGCCTGCCATTGCAGGCCTGTGTGTGCACATGTGCACATATGCTCAGGTTAGCCTTTCTAAACCTCTGGCCACTCCTGAGGGGACCTTTCACTACTACCAGAGCGCCCCCTAGGGTAAGTCTTGATTGGTGAAGCAAGTGGTATGTGGAAGGCAGGGCAGATACACTTGTTTTCCCTGCCCAGGTATTGAAGAATACCCATGTGTGTTTTCACTACCTATGAGGTTTGCTCTTCCCATATTGTAACATGAGGGAATGTTTGAAATCACTTCAAACTGCAATAGTGGCTTACAAAGGAGCAGCCTCAGCATGATTCCTATAATTGGATTCAAAATGACAAACCTTTGCTGTGGTAAAGGTGGATTTGTCATTAATAGCTTAGAAATGCCACTACTAGAAAGCGGGCATTTCTCTGCTTTAAAACGCATTGTGTGCCTTTCAGTTTGACTCCAGCCCACAATAGAGGCTGGGAGAGCACATCTGTGCATTCCACGATGACATAATCACTGGGCATGCAACTGGAATGACAGACCTCTGCCATTTGGGGGACTGGCTGGTTAGAATGGAGGGAGAGGTTTTGACACTTGACCTCTGGGAATCCAGATCATGGCTCCACTAAAGATTAAGATCTGCATTCCATGGCCTCATGGCAGACAGGAGTGAAATTTAGGGGAGACATGTGTGGTTCAAAGGGAGCCCTCTAAACCACCCCCTACTTCAAAGGCACACTTCCCTATAACTACTGATGTCGTACTTCAGCAGGGCAGAGATGCACTTGTGGGTATGTGGGACCTGACACACTAGAACTGCTTGGTGCACACTGCCAGAGGACTCTGTTTTGCACAAGGAGGATTTGTGCCGTTGGAAAGGACAGTGCACCCTTGCTGAATAGTGGCTGGCCTGGGCTGACTACCTGCTGCTGTGTGGCACCCTGAAGTGTGTTCTCCAAAGCCTTGTTGGCATGCCCCCTGTTCTCTTGTGGAGGTCTCAGGTACATCAAAGACCTCCCACGAGAGACCTAAACCATCTACGTGTGACACCTGTAGAGCGGTGCCCTCTTAAGGGCCCACTTTTCTGCTGGAACTCAATTGGTAGTGCGTGTGAGTGTGGAACTAACTATTGTGCCTGGAGACTGGATTGCCTTGTGCGGAGCCCCAAAAGTATTGCCAGCATCTAAGGAGTGTGGACCCTGCATCGTGGGGGCCTCAACACGCATAAGCATCGTGTTAGTGGTGAGCAGATTCACCGGTTGCTGCACCCCGCGTGGCCCACTTCGTCGATCGTGCCAAATCTCTCTCGTGCAACACGCTGACTGCATGCTCATTGTATGCTTTGTCTGATTCACAGGTTGCGACCCTAGGAGGGAGGGCATAACCATAGAAGTGCCTCCTTCTACCTTGTGCGGCACAGCCAAACTTGTGCCTATGTGTGTGACCGGAATCGTCTGGAGCGGCCGTTATCAACACGCACCAGGCATTGTGCCTCATTTCGAGGGAGGTATGGAATTTGCAACTCTTCATTGTGTGTGACCGGTATTGTCTGGTGCGACCCGTATCAATGTGCACCAGATGTTTTGCCTCATTTCCAGGAAGGTATGTAATTTGCAACTCTTCGTTGTGTGTGACCGGAACTGTTTGGTGCGACTCGGATCAACATGCACCAGACGTTGTGCCTCATTTCCAGGGAGGTATTGAGTTTTCGACTCTTCATTGTGTGTGACCGAAATTGTCTGGCATGACTCGTATCAATACGCTCTAGACGTTGTGCCTCATTTCCAGGGAGATGCGGAGGAGCAGATTTGTGTTCCTTTGTGACCTGATTGCCTAGGTGCTACTTTGATCGATGTGTCTGACTGGGTGCCTCCTTCCCCTGAGAGGCTCCCTTGCTTAACTCTCCATCAATCAATTGTTGCTTTTGTGCCCTCAATATGGCGGATCAACTGCCCTCTCCTCACCCAACCCCGACAACTTTGTGTTGCCAGGTAGTATTGCCCGGATCGGGCCTGGGTAGTGACAGTAATTGGCTGGGCTGATAGCGATAGCAAGCGGGTCAAGAGACTGTGTGACCCCCCTGTGCTTCACTTAACTGGGCTGGTGCCAGAAGGCAAATTGTGAAATCCTTTGAGTGAATGACTAGTGCCCTCAGCCCACTTCTGCTCCACATACTGTGGTGAACTCCCCGAGTGGTGGCCAAACCCCCATTTGTCAACTGCCGTTAATTATCCCTGCTACCTATCCCGACCTTTTCCCTGGGACCCTGACTAAGTGTGACTCTGGCTGCAATCGGCTTAGTATCAGGGGGAGTTTTTTTTTTCTCCAACCAGTGGGCGTAGGTTAGTCGGGGTTAGCTGAATGGTGGAGGGCTTGAGCCATGAGATCTGCATTTGTATTATCAACTGACCTGCCGGATATCAGTGGCACTGAATTACGGTGTTGTGTGTGTGTGAGTGCGCTCCATACGGACCTGCCTGATATCCGTTGCACCGCATAGCAGTGCTGAGTGAGTGTGTGGGAGTGACTGCATGAGGACTTGAGGACTGCCTGTTATAAATTACTCCGCACGGTGATGTTGCTTTGCATATTGATTCCTTGCCAAAAGAATCTTATATTTGGCATTGGTTTTACCCGTACGGCCTTGGCCCTTGGTGCTGTTTAAAAGTGTTGTAAATTTCTGTGTGTACACATCTCTGATAGCATTGTGATCTGGGGTGCGTTCTATAACTGTATGGTATTGAATTGTAATAACTGCCAGGGTGGGCCTAGTTCTGAAAATGTCTTGCACTGCATAAGTGTGCTGGGGAGGGTAAAGTGGGATCTTTCCCAAGTGTGTATATTACTGATGTCATTTTAACAAGGTTGGGCCTAGTACTGCTAGTAATATTTGCAAATGTGATTTATGCCCAGAAATACATGATATTCATGTTGTGTTAGCTAATGTGTATGTTGAATACAAACTTTATTAACATACACCACGTGTGACGTCTCTTTTGTGGCGCACAGTGTACTTATTGTGTGAGTGCTGTGCCAATGCTTTACACATTGCCTCTGTTATAAGCCTGACTGCTCTGTGTCAAGATACCCAAGGGTGAGTGCAGGTTATACAGTGAGTGTAATCACCTACACCTGATGGGAGTGGTAGGTTCTGCCTGGCTAGGGCACCACCTCAGCCAACAAGAAAGTGCCAGTTCCAACTGATCTCTAAACAAAAATATTTTTTTTGTTGTACATGAGAAAGGATATAATTCTCTTCAAACTATACTATTTCCTGAGGGCTTTTGACCACATCAACACCACATGTAATATTGTCGTACACTTACAATTCATCGACCATGCCCTCTTAAATAATACCTCCCAAAGCACTGTCAAGTTAAGAAATTAAGCAGTACTGAGTGCAATATGGAATAATTATTAACATTCATTCAATAATTCACTAGTAGATAAAATCAGTAGCTATGTTGCTGTGGCTCTAATCTGTACATGATCCTCAGACAATAGTAACACAGTATTATTCTATGTTGTCAATTGGCTTTCAGTAGCAAACTGCATATTATATACTGCGTAACTCAAATATATTTTTAACGAATCTGTTTCCATGTGCCAAAACATGTGACCAGAAGATTATTACAATGGCTAACACCCCCAGTGAAATTTTATTGTTAGATTAACAACATTTTTCTTTGAAAATATGTCTGTTCATGTCCTGGAAATCGTTTATAATGGAATAAGAATTTATGAACCAGAAAATATGCAGCAAAATGTTATCATAATGTGGAGGTGCCCTTGAGAAACTCAATGCGATATAGGCCTTTACAATCACTGTTGAAATAAAATGACAATAACACAATACAATTCAATGCTGACTGTCAGTTAGTCAGATAACTTTATTCGATTTGACAGAGCAAATCACAAAAGTACAATAAAACAGGTAAAAATATAAAAACATTTAATAACATTGCCATTCAAAATCATAAATCATACATGAGCATGAAGCACCCCCGGCAAAACAAAACAGCACTCATTGGAATTCCCTGAAAACTGCAAATACAATAAGGCTGACTTAGCTTGCTTAGAATTCAAAGGCAAAAGAAGGGGGCAAATGTACTTGTCGTAAATTCGCCCACCTAGGACAAATCAGAATAGTATGCAAAGTGTCTTGTGCAGCAATCATGTCACATGTACAGATCATGGGGTCAGAGGGCTTACGCCATCCTCATATAAGTTGAGGGAACATATTTAGTTGGAAATACGTTAATAATTTTCTATGAGAGACCAGTATATCCAATGTGAGGTACGGTTCTATAATACTTGGGGAGGACACAATTGTGTGGTGTATACAGCTACTTTTATTCTGTGACCTTTAGCCCTTTCCTTTTGATTGTGTGCCAAAAAGGCCCCCTTGTCCCTGGAGATGTATGCATTGGAAATCGACCCTGGATCACTATACAGTTGAGGTTGACCCAGCTCACCCAACATAGACTTAATATACTCTCAACCATGGTATCGGTAAACAATGGTCCATGCAGAGACAGTCCCTTAAAATCATCGTCCTATTGAGCGCTAGGTCACTTTTTAACCAGACTGAAAGCCACAAACATATAGGACGTATTCTTATAAGATCCTCTATAAAACCAAAACCCAGCTCCTCATGCAATTCTCTGAAGGAACACGCTGGGTTACCCTTGAAATCCTCCTAAAACCTTGCCTGCTGTTTGCATCAGAGAACAAGACTTGTACCCCCATATCTCCATCCCAAATGATACAGTGGGCACACACTTTGCTTTATAAAGTTATAAAATAGACTTGATATGACTATAGCCTAAACGTCTGGCAAAAGCATCAATGCTGTGGGCTACCCTGTTAAATGATTGAACATGTGCACTCATCAAGGCGCTCCAACTCATTTAGGGCCAGATGTACGACCCTAAATTGCGGTCGCAAACGGGAAATCAGCCCGTTTGCGACCGCAATTTAGGGCATGACCATGTACAAACCTGATTTTGCGAATTGGTAAATTTTACCAATTCGCAAACTGAGGTTTGCGACTCGCTATTAGGAAGGGGCGTACCAAGGGCGTCCCTTCCTAATAGTGACTCGCATTTGTATGTATAAATGTTTTCAATCGCAATTGCGGTCGCAAAACACTTGCAATTTACCACCCACTTCAAGCAGGTGGTAAACCTTTCGCAAACCTTTGTGAATGGGTCCAAAAATATTTTTTAAGTGCAGGCAGTGGTCCTGGGACCACTGCCTGCCCTTAAAAAATGAATCTGAAAAGGTTCATGTTTCTTTTTTTAAATGCATCCCATTTTCCCTTAAGGAAAACGGGCTGCATTAAAAAAACAAACTGCTTTATTTAAAAGCAGTCACAGACATGGTGGTCTTCTGACCCCAGCAGGCCACCATCCCTGTGAGTGCTAGCCATTCCTAATGGGGTCGCAAATTGTGCCTGCCTCATTAATATTAATGAGGCATCCAATTTGCGACCCCATTAGGAATCACAAACAGTGTCTGAGACACTGTTGTACATGCCAATTTGCGAGGCGCAAATTGCGAGTCGCAAATGCGACGCAATTTGCGAGTCGCAAATTGGTGGGTCGTACATCTGGCCCCAAATCATCTATCAAAATGCAAAGAAAGCACAATTTGTCCACTTTGCCAATAAGATGATCTTTACTGATGTATGACCTAGTTTTAGCTTTTTTCGAGCCTAGCGTCATCGTGAATGATTTACCATAATTCATTTTTAGCCCTAGTTCATCCATAAAATCATGAAAATTATCTAATAAAAGCTGTAAACTGTTAGCTGTGCGTGCAATTAAAACAGAATCATCCGCACACAGCAAAGCTGGTACCAGTTTGGTTCCCACCTTAGGTACATCTGTTTCAGGACCACTCAATAAAAATTGCTCTAGTCGGTTAATATATAGAATAAAAAACCATCAGAGCCAATATGCAGCCCTGTCAAACCCCCCTACCAAGTTTAAATTGCGTTGTGCATTCTACCATGGGACCATATCTAACGGAGGCTTCAAGCCCCAAGTGCAAATCATGCAAAAAGGCTATGAGGGCCTCGTCCACCCCAATGTCGCTCAGCACATCCCAAAGTTTCGATCTAACTACTGCATTAAATGCCGTGCTGAGGTATGTGAAGGGCAGATGAATGCCCTTCCTCCAGCAACAGTATATTTACTAATTAGTAAATGTAAATTCTGGTTCTGTTCCACTTTGCCTCATTCCTCTCTAAAACCGTATTGAGTTTCAGATACAATTTCCTGATTATAGGCCCATTCCTATTAATTGGTTGAGCAAGACACAGCCCACTACTTTCACTTCGGTGTCTATCAATTAAATCATTCGATAGTACGCTGGGTCCTCTTGATTCCCCTTTTAAAAATATGAATATTCACTGATTGTTTCCATGAAGTAGGAATAAGACCACGTGCAACTATGTTAAGGTGCGAGGTGATTATTGGGGCTCAGAGGTAAATGCATGCTTTAAAAAGATCCCCTAGGACTCCATCCAGGCCAGGCGCTTTCCCAACTGAGAGGCCATTATGCCTTCCCTCACTTCGGCCAGGTCAAAATGTAATTTATGCTCTCTGTCCTAAGGTACCGTATAAAAGGTATCACCAACACCTCCATAAATATTTGCAAAGTAGTCAACCAATTTCTGAGCTTTTTTTTTTAGGGCACTCAACCTGTTCCTACACGCCAATTCAGATAGCCTTCTGGCCTCCTTAACTGCTGCTTTAGACCTAGGTTTCTGTTGCAAGGCTAATTTATGCTCTTTATGTACCTTGGTAGAGCTCAGGTCAAACAATTTTGGATCACCTCTATCAGATCTTGTTCTCTTTCTGGTCAGAGCACTCTTTACCACACTGCAAATATGAGAAAAGGAATCCATAAAGACTTGGTCAGAGAGTCTGCCTGCAGACATATTTCAAAATCCCTATTACATCTCAATACCAAATTCCGCAAAAACTCATCAGGAATAACCTTACCCCCAGCCTATTCGTCTTCCATGCTGCTTAGGTAGAAGGGTTTCTTAATATGTATTAATGCTCTTATCCTTAAAATCATACCAGCCAAACATAGCTATAAGAGGATTATGATCACTAAAAATATTCCACACTGCTTTAAACTTAATAATGGAGAGGAATGAACAAGCAGATACAAATATAAAATCAATAGTTGAGTTAATACCTCAACCCTTAAATGTAGGAACTATGTCTGGGGAATCATAATCTTCCTTTTGCCAAAAGATTGATAAGATCAAATTCTGCTAACATATTATTTAAATTAACTCCCTGATGAGTATGGTTAAAATGAATCTGCTCGTGTGCCATTGGCTGACCTTGTGTTTTCCTATTGGACTTACGTGGCGCACATGGTTGTAAATTAAAATCATCTATTACAGCAATTATGGGTGAAAACAACCAAGCTAAAAAGGTCACTTCCGAAAGATTTCTTAACTCTGCTTCAAGTTCCACTTAAGACGATGGTAAGTTATATATATATATATATTACCAATACTCTAACCCTATATTGGAAGGATAGGAGAACACTCAATACATTTATTGAATTAAAGGGGACCAGTTCTGACTCACATTGCAGCCCTAGGCTCACAAATGTCGCCAGTTCCCCTTTTGCTAGTCCTTGAGGGGAAACTTCGGCATTGAACCGAAATGCCGTATACCCATCTAAATAGAAAACCCCTCAGGATCCCAAGTCTCCTGAAGGCACACTATCCTGCAGGTCTTGCAAAACTCAATGCCCTGATCATCAGTCAATAGGGTTCTTATCCCTGCCACATTCCAATTGAGTGCACCCAATTTATTCTGTGACACTCTAGGGGTCCGCATAGTGGCCTGCGACGACTTAGATAATTCATTCCTTCTGCAGATTTTAGGGTTCACCCTTTCTCCTATATCCATACTGGGAGCACCAACCTCCCCCTGAAGAGTCAGTCTACATCTTCTAAAGCCTCAAACCGGTTACAGGTAGGATTGTTGAACAGGCTGCCTCTGCCACCATTGTGTACTACTGGGGCCATAAACAATCCTTCCCTTGACTGGTTATGTGCCCAAACTAGAATACCCACTGGCCGGAGGCTGGGTTTATAGAAATTGCCCAATGGTAGCAAAACAATGTTTCTAGCTTCAAGGTGCATGCTCATGTGGCTAATTAACAAACTTTGGGCTAGTTGTGGGGAGCTAAAATTAGCAATGATACCACCTCCCTACCTATCCACAGAGCCTATACCATCCATCCCACCCTCCTAGTCAGTAGTATCTTAGTGGCCAGTGTGGGTGGAAGGTTTCTGTGTTGACCCAACCAGTTCACAGTCTTATTAAGTAATTCTTTGTGTGTCTCCTTTTGACCTTTTCATCAGACCAATAACCCCAGTGAGGATTATAACATATGGGCAGGAAGCAGGGGCAAGTATATAACTGGTTGATGTTTCTCCTCCATGCCCCCTCCTCCAGCATTATCCCTTTGTCTTCTCCCTCGCAGGTGATTAGGAGGTTGCCCCTCATCCTGACCTCCATTGAAACTAACAGCATTGATTTCTTGGGTTGGGTCAGTGGTTTGGGGCGGCCTAATATTTAGGGCCACAATTGATGAGCCAGGTAAGGGGTGTGTAATAGCGGTAGACAATTGGCTGAATGGAGGACCCACGGCATTTCAAGATTGCAAGCTTGAACTGCCGAGCTTTCCTGCTTTAATCTTTTCTGCCAGAGCAAAGGAGCAACCGTCCAGCTCCAGAGCTTCCCTTATCTTCTTAATAGCACAATTTATACAGTCCATGTGCAAAAGTATCGGCATCAATTCAGACCGTAATTGTTCAGTCCCTTTAGACAAAACCTTGTCAACCCGGCTTCTTAGGCAACATATGGCCTGACCCTCCTTATCTACCTCACACTCCTCTGTCAGCCTGGGATGAGCCACCTCGGTCAAAACTAGAGCCACTTTTGGTCGCAGGGGGGCTGAGAGTGCCGGGACACCCTATAATTTACGGTGGATCTGGTTGAGCACTTATGGCCTTTGGCCTCCATCGGAGGTTGAGGTCTCTCAGGTGGACGGACACTCAGCACCAAAATAGCAATCTCTGCTGGGGTAGAGAGGCCAAAAGTGATTGATCAGGGGCATTCAGCAGAGTATCTGAAGAGGGCAAGAAAATTACTATTAAAGCTCGACCCAACCATTGCTGTAAGTGACAGCCTTCTTTCTGTATGTTCAATTTAATTGCTAATTTTTAAGAGGCGCAAACAAGGTTACTTCAGGAAGAACTTTATTGAGTTCACAGGAACAACCCACAACACGATCTCTCCCTGCAACTGCCAGCTTCCCTTCTCATGGCCCAGTTCTCAGAATCCCCATACTGGTTACCATGGAAGGAATGCCATGCATGTTGCTAGGAGACAATAACAAGATACATAGTGCAAGGTACATAATGTAGATACAACACATCTTCCTTTCTTATGGAAACAAAACAATAGAAGTGTTACAGAATGTAAGAAAGAAAACTAAACAAATATGATACAAGTGTAGCATTGATAACACAAAGAAGAATAAAATGATGCCACATATATTTGGTCAATAAGTTATATAATCTCTATGCCATTTAGGAATCATTCTAACACGTTTTTCGCTGCTGGAATCAACACGCTCCTTGGTTGTATGATCATTACCACCCCTTCCCAACCAGGTGTCAACTTCCAGGTTGACACCGGTGGACTAAGCCATTCAGATGACTCAATGGGTTCAATAACCTGAGCTGTGCACAACCTTTGTAGTTCTAACTTCAATTTTTCTCTGAGGGTGAAGGGTACACTTCTTGCCTTATGTACACAAGGAACGTTATTATGTTTCAGAACAATGCGGTGTTCAAATTTTTTTAAACACCCTAATTTTTCTTCAAATAATTTAGGAAATTTTGAGCTCCATTTAGTTGTTTCAACATCTTCAGTGGTCAATACTTGTAGTGGGTGATTAGGATCTAATGTGATACCTAACATTTTTTGTTCACCCCATCCCAACAATGCTCTACCCTTTTCAACTACATACACTTTGCTGGTAGCAGTCTTACCATTGTGGGATAGGGTGCAGTTGAAAAAACCTAACAAGGGAAGTTTGATGCCACAGTATCCTACTGGTTCAACATCAGGTAGATACAACTGCTGACTTCCTACCCTTTCCCAATTGTTCTTATCTATGATGGTATAAGGAGAACACGAGTCGGCCCACACAGTTATCTTGGTTCCATCAATGCCTAAATCGCATTTAGGTGGATTGTAGCCACCAGATACGTCATTTATAGCATTGTCACAAATAACCATCACTTCAATTACGCTTTCATTGTCTGAATTTTTGTCTTCAGAGTTCTCTCTAATGGCGTTCACAGGTGGTTTCCATCTAGGATTGGATACATATCCTGCTTTGCACATGCGTGCTAAGTGACCCATTTTTTTGCATTTGTAGCATTTCTCTTTTGCTGCATAACATCTGTCAGAATCTGCAGTGTGTCTCGTGCTACCGCATCTGTAACAAACTCTACTGTTCTTAGTGAAGGTAGAGATCTTGTTATTACTTTCCTTCTTTTTGAGTGAATTTTTCTCAAGGGCACATACTTTGGTTGTGGTAACTTTTTCTGAGCTAAGTTCTTTAACGTACTTTGAAGTGTTCTCAATCCGTCTTGCTACCTCTATGGTTTTTTGTAAAGAGGGATCTTTCATGTCAAGTAGTCTTTCTTGGATTTTATTATTGTTGGTTCTGTTGATGAATTGATCCCTTATTATTTCTTCATGAAGTTCCCTGAATTTACAAGTGGCAGCAAGTGTTCTTAAAACAGAAATATACTGTTCTACAGTTTCCCCTGGTAGTTGTGAACGGGAAAAAAATTTATGCCTCTCTACTACTATGCTAGTTTTCTTGCCGTAATTTTCTTCTAGCGCTTTGACTGTCTCCATATATTCATCAACAGAGATTATCTCATCGTAATGTAAATCTGCTACTGCATCCCCTTCTTCTTTGCTCTCGCATTCGTTACTCTTTTCGCTAATGACAATTGGGTTCTTAATGGTGTAAACGGGTAAGGTTTTCAATACCTTCCTGCCTTCTATACCTAAGTTGTGTTTAAGTAGTGCCACCTTCCTAGAAGCTACAAAGTCTTCTCCACCAATGGCCTCTAAATAGGTCTCAAACGACTCTATCCAATCCTCCCATGGTAGAGTTGGTTCACCTGGGCTTTGTAGAAATTTTGGAGGGGCGAGAATAGAAGACATGTCCATCTCGATGGAACTGATGATGGTGATTGAATGAGCAATACACTTCAATGATCTAACTTTAGATTAGTAAAAAAAAAACATCTATACTTATCTTTAGTAAGATTTCTACTGTTGCCAGATTCTAATGTATAGACCAACATGCAGGTGAGGGAACCACAAAATAATTGTATGGTAGGTCTGTATTTCTTGCGTGTCTGTTCCGCTGTTTGACACGCTCCGCTTGGATGATCGATTCTGGTTGTGCCTTCCGTAATAGCCAGAATCTTGCAGGGTAGATAATGTTATTATGGTCACCTTGGTAACTAACTGCTCGTAATTGACGCCGTGCGTCGCTCCACGCCGTGGTTCCCAGAATGCACTGCGTACTGTGACGCGCGTTGTCTCTCAGAGCTCTCTTCCGGAATCTGTGATGCGGTGAACGCGGAGGATCGAACCAAGGCAATGGAACCGTCCGTCTCTCGAGCGGCTGCCGGTAAGTGGATTTTGAATAATAACTTCAATGATGTCAAGGGTATGGCGGGTTCTCACACGGGCTCACTAGACTGTTGTTGTTGAGTTTGCAGCAATTTCCTTACAGTCCGCCATTCACAAGGAGACACCGTGCACTTCAACCTTGCACCACACCGCGCCACCTTCCACCTCGCAGCGCCAAAAATCACTGTTGCCTCCTTAAGTGCAAACAGATGCTGCACCGAGTACACGTTGTAAATTGACCTCGGCGTCTCACGGCACAGTCCCCAACCTCAATATCAATCGGAACGTCGCACACAATCTTCACTGTCGTTCCGGTCCACTGAAAATGCTCAAGAGTCCCCCAAAGAAATTCCTTGCTTACCGGGGTAACTGTCCTTCGTGTCGTCCTTTTAGGGGAAATAAGTGGCTCCAGTGGTTGCTGGGACGTCCGTAATGGCAGGTGCTCACAGGGTTCTCTATGAGCAGTGATGGGTTCAATTTCACCGCTCTGTCTATGATTGGCACAACTCTGTTGTGGGTTGATGCTCGACGAATTCAGCGTCTATAACCTGTCTGCTCCTCTGGGGAATTGCATCCCACCCTCGTCGCCACTTTTAAGAGGCGCAAACAAGGTTACTTCAGGAAGAACTTTATTGAGTTCACAGGAACAACCCACAACACGATCTCTCCCTGCAACTGCCAGCTTCCCTTCTCATGGCTCAGTTCTCAGAATCCCCATACTGGTTACCATGGAAGGAATGCCATGCATGTTGCTAGGAGACAATAACAAGATACAAAGTGCAAGGTACATAATGTAGATACAACACTAATCACTGTCCTAGCTCGTTGTAACATTTTATCAAGTGAGGTGGGTACAGAAGGGGGGTATCGCCTCATTTGGTCCCACTCCCAATCCAATTTCCTCTTACCCAGAAGTCCAGGCTTTTCCACACTCTTTGCTAAAACAGGTCAGAGACTAATTGCAACTCTCGCAAGAAGGAAATCAGCATGCCAACAGGGGTGGCCCAGCCAGCCTCCTCTGGTCTCTGACTGGTGCAGATGGACCCGCCCTTGACCATGGCTTTGCCTGGGAAAGCCAGTGTGCGTCCCACGCTGCGGGACCTGGTCTGGCCTCCTCGCCCCCGCAGGCTCCTGGGACACTGAGTCCCTTTAAGAACTTCCCGTGCTGCGGGACATGGTGTGGAGCTTTATAGCGCTAGCAGTGATACACTGATATCGATAGCACGAGTAAGAAGCACCATTTCCTGATTTTATTTATAAGCACTGGTTTTAAAATGAGCACAATGTACATAATACTAAACCAGTGTTGATGGCACTGCGGGTGAAGATATATACACAAATCAATTTTTGTACTGGAAAGAGTGGTTAAATGAACATGCATGTTTTCAATTTAGGGTGACACATATGCAATATTGAGAAACATATGATTTAGTTTGCACATGTACTTTTGGATAAGGTATTGCAATAGTGACTTACTAAGACATATGTTGTTTATAGTGATTGAATATGCAACTATAGAAGGGGTGCCTTGTGAACACACACAGCTGAGAGATCTACGCAGGCTGCTGTTGGGTGTTTAGCCTTTTGGCATGCACTCGTAATGCAGATTTAATAAGTATTGTAGGGATTGAATTGCCATATACCGGAGGACTCGGACATTATACACATCCTTGTAGGGGCACCAGATTAGGTGAGCTCTTGTGCGTAGGTAGTTGGACTACGTAATTTGTAATATATTACACTGCTTGAGTGAATCTAAACTTGTATCTTATGGAGTAATAAGTTTGGTCTATACCACTTGTCCCTAGTATTGTTCAAGCAGAATAAGTAACGAGTACTATCTGTCTTGACAGATCACGCCAATAATTTCTGTACACATGGTGATAGGGTCAGTGTGACCCAGGCGATGGCTCTCTGACCACACATTATTTAGGGACTTTTCCCTAAGACATGAATGTATGTCATTGTAGCCCAGAGGAAGTCTGCTGCTAAATCTGAAGCAAAGACAAAACATATGTTGCCAGTGAACTGAAGGAGGTGAATTGAGGAATGCATTGAAACGAATAAAGGCTTTTGACACAATGAACTCAACGTTGATTTATTTTGGAGTGCTCTGAGATCTTTATTATGTAAGGGAACGTTATAGTTTTGTGAATATGTCAGTGACAACATTAACGTTTTGAACTAAAAATAAACTACAGAAATTCACCAGGAATAGCTGAGCTAACTATAACTTGCGTCTCCTCCATGCACTGCTTACTACTTCAGATATTACATCACTCACGACATGTTCTAAGACATCATCTGTGATATCAATGATAACATCTCAAATTACATTATTGATGACATCATTGATGACATCACTGATGACATCATCCAAGCCTCTTTCGTACACATTACTCTATAAACTAATATGGCATTAGAGGACTGAAAGTAAATAGCTCAGAATATTATGAAGCATCTTTCATGCCATCACAGATACAACTCCCTTAGATGTAACAAGCATGTATTATGTGCAACATTGACACTATACCATACACTTCACGGGTAGCTTCGTTCACATTAACAATCAACCACAGATATATGGGAACCCTCATTGCACTTGGTGTTCAAAATGTATACAACTATTCAGAGAAAGCCAAGTTACTCAAGATACTCAATGTCTGTTCCAAAAGTAATGCCCCACTAATGACAGCTTTTATCTGTATCAACCCCCTCACAAAATCACTGAACGTACATTGAGAAAATACATTTATATGAGTAGAAAAGTGGGTACTATAAACAGTGTTTACTCTATGGAGAGAGTTTACTCTGTACCACACTGTTTGCAGACAGTGAAAACCTCAAGAGAAATACACCACAGAGAATTAAAAAGTATCTATGAAGAACAGTGTACACTCTATGCAACACTTGTCAAAAAAGACACTATTCACTTAAAATACCAAGCTCTGTAGGTGCTAAAGATTATACTAGCTGCAGCCTTGATACTGTGGGGAAAACTTTGTAGATAGCCCATCTTCTGAAGCAAAAGAAGCACATGTCCACAGGTTAGTACCCACTTCACACAGACTTCAATGCTATGTGGAAATTGTCATGCTGAGACAATTCTGTCTAATAAGTCAAGGCAGCTTACAATGTTTAGTATGTATTATGTGGAATCTTTGACTTTTTCAAATCTTTTTCTGCCAAAAAACTTGTGTGGAACATGCTGATCACAAGTCGTCAACACTCACCTGCTCACAGAGTTACTCTTCAATGCAAAGATTTATAACGTGTTCAGTACCTCTACACACCTATGATGCATGAAGAGCACATGCATTTTGTTAACATTTACACCCGTTAACTGGACACAGGCTGTACAAAATTAGGTAGAAATGTAATATGGTAGCTACCCGTCACTATGTAAACTACAAAACAAACTAACACACTCATTGGATGATGTCATCAGTGATGTTATCAGTGATGTCATAAGTGAAGTCATAGAACATGTCATGAGTGATGTAATATGTGAGGTCATAAGCTCGCTTACAAAGCCCTCCACAACATCGGACCAGCATACCTAAATGACCGCCTCTCCTTCCACGCACCCAAGAGACACCTCCGATCATCTGACCTCTCTCTGGCCACCATCCCACACATCTAAAAGACCAGAACGGGAGGGAAGTCCTTCTCCTACCTCGGAGCCAAGGCCTGGAACGACTTCCCCCTCCGGCAAACCCCCACACTGCCCCAGTTTAGGAAAGACCTCAAGACCTGTCTCTTCGGATGACCCCAGCATGCTACGTAATCGCCCCCACCCCCATAGCGCCTTGAGACCCTCACGGGTGAGTAGCTGCGCTTTATAAATCCCTGATTGATTGATTGATAAGCAGTGCACGGCGGGGGTGCAAGTTATAGTTAGCTATGCTAACTATAATTGGTTAATTTCTGTATTTTTTCAGTTAATATTGTCACTGACATATTCACCTTACTATAATGTTACTTTTTTCAGTGAATTTGCCAGTATTTTTGTACACAAAAACAGATTTGTTCATCAAATCTAATTATAGTGTTTCTTTAACCTTTGCTGCTTCAGTGCATTTCGAGGTTTTTTGTTAACGTAAAGTAATATTTTATTACCATAGGTAAAGCCAACCCCCCACCGCTCATGGCGGCCAGGCCCTGCAGCAAACCCCCCTCAGGCAGCCAACCCCACACTGCGCACGCCCTTTGGACAGGAAGTAGCTGAAGTGAATGTGCATTGAAAAGATTTGTCTAACCACGCCAAAGTTATTAGCAGAGCTAAATATAACTTGCACCCCTGCCGTGCACTGCTAATGAACTCACATATTTTATATTATTATCCAAATGTGGAGTTGTAAAGGTCAACATGTAGTATTACATCCTTGGTAAAGGCATGCGTTGTAATGGTATGCGTGGTGATAACGTACAACCAATCCGATTAATAAAAGCAATAGAAAATAAGCGCACGTTCTCACATCCTCACCAATTAAGTCTATCAGATTAGATTTGGAGGTCATTATAACAATTTCAGGGAGATTAGTTGTGCCCTTCATAACAAAGATTATTAATTAGTCAATATGACAGTTTCCTGTGAGATTAGTTGGAATTGGGACGGCCACTTGCAGTTGATTAGGACTTTTTTTTGAGGGGGAGGGGCTGGCAACAAAATTCCATTAGATAAACTCAAGTGACCCTTAGTTAGACTGATTGAAAAGAGTACATGCTAAAATGGTACTATGTAGGCTTTCTGAGACCCCCTATGTGAAGGGGGTTACAAATACGCCTTACATAAAAATGTTTATCAGACATATGTAACTTGAGCTGGCCTGTGGGGAAAGAAGTAAATCCATTTTAAACTGGTTAGGCATGGCATGCTGCACCGAGTGAACACATCTTATCTACATTGAAACAATTGATGAAGAAGGACCCAGACCTTCGACTGAAAATTGGTCAAATTACAATGGTGGAATGTGAGGTATGTAAGTGTGTCTCTTAATGTGCCAGGGATTACATTACAACAGCCCTGATGTGCTCTCCAAACAAAATGTTCTCACATTCCCTGCACAGAGTGAAAGACTAACCAGTCCCATCCCCATGATGTAAATGTGACTGAGACACTGCAGGGAATACATGATCACAGTGTGACTCCGGGTTAAGTAGTGGCTACCAGCCCATGTATCAGGTGTCTCATCTTAGTTCTCCAAGAGAAACTGATGACAAAGTTTGGTTATAGTCATTCGGCTAATAATGATGGAATCAGTAATAGTAATAATAATAGTAACCGCAATAGTAAGAGTAATAGTAAGAGTAATAGTAAAAATGTGGTGGTGCCCTACTGATGTTGTGGTGCCGCTGGAAGGCCATACACAAATGTGGGTTATACACTCTTAATGCTGATATCGTGTGTCGATTGTCATTAAAGAACATAAAAGAGATATAAGTAAGGTGGCAGTGGAAAGATAAAACAGGTATCCACATAACCCAGTCCTCAAGATGGAGCTGCATTCCCATACACCTCAGTAGGGCATGATGCCAACATATCTATTAGGGTTTCAGAGTTTTAGGGCCAATATTTTTATGAAACTGAGCTTACAAATTCTTGTATATTGCACACATGCAAGTCTTCCCTTGCCTTCACTAGATAGGGAGGGAGTCAAGTAAGGTAAGGTTACATGAGCTAAAGTGACAAATCCTGTAGTCTGCACTTATGCTTTGTGTAATGCTGAACTACTGATGTTTTTGTTTTGTGATGTATTTATGAATTCAGGGAGTTTCTGGCAAAATGTTCGAGTAATTGATCTCCTGGGTTCTTTGGAATTGCTAGTGTGCAAGTCTGCTCTTAAAGCTGCTTCAGTATATGGAGGGGGGAGGAAGGTGAACGAAAAGTAAGGTATGACAATGGAAAGTAGGGTATGCCGGCAGTCTGCATCAATTCTCTTTGGTGCCCATGGTTCGTGATTTGATTTCATTATTTTATGCAGTTTCCAGCAAGCGTATGTGACTTCTAGGAAATTCTAGTGGTTGAACTGACACTGGCATCCAATTTCTCATCCCTGCTGAATGTTGGTTGTAGGGTCTTGTGCCGAGGCTTGATATTATGCAGTCACTATGAGTACTATGTCGGTAGCTGTGGATTCAGTCCTATCACTATTAAATGGACTATTTAATTACTTGGCACCAGGATTTTTTCACAAAAAGATGTTCTGGTGAGGAAAGTTGTTCTTCTTATGTCCTCTTATTAATCATAAGTTCTTGCTTCATACCAAAACTCAGTCTGTGCATCTTCAATGGTACCTTGTTCTATTCACTTGTTTACAAATAATCTTCAGGTTCCATTGCCATGCTAAAAACTATTAAATATTTTGTGGTGCCATTCATTTTCTCCTGGCTGTTCACATTGTCAGTACAAAATATCTTCCACTGAAAAAGAGTTTTTGTAAGTTTGAAGGTCATAATGACTGTTGGAGATGTCTATTGATTTTTCTAAAGACTCTTTGATGGGCAGGTAGACCTTCATAAATAAAAAGGTTGCTCTGTTTCCCTTGAGTTGTGTTGCTTTATCCTAGTGGGAAGAAGTGTTTCCATTAATTTTATAGCAACTGAGGAAGTGAAGACTCTTACATAATTGCATATCAATGGCTTTTATGTGATGAAATTGAAAGGAACTAAGATTGTACAAGAAGTGAGTTTTATTTTTTTATATTAGTCAGAATAAAATATGTATCGGTGAAGACAGGTTTTAGTAATTTGACGGAGGAATGGGATCAGTAAACATGTGTAATTTTATTTTATCACACCATCACGAATAATGTTGAAATTAAATGTGTTGTATCCTGTTCAAAGCTGTTATCGACCAGTGCCACAAATTTTTATTCAGTGCAAAGTAACCAATTATAGTATAAATATTTCTACTACAGAATTATCAGGCGTCCTCTGTGTTCATGTTTGTGGACATCTGGGAGCACAAAGAATAGCCAGGATGTTGGGTTGCCTGGTAATTGATGTTGAATTGTGTGAATGAACAGTGTTCGTGGCAATAACTTACATCCAGGAGTCGTCTGTATGATTGCCTCTACTTCCGGAGCACATTCGTTAGTTGCTTTATTTTATGCTGATTCTTTTACATTTTTGGGATTGTTCATTGCCCTACTCTCTTAGAAGGTGCAATTTTCTTTGATTTCTGCTACTAGGTTTTATGGTAGTTGTTGTTTATTATGGGGCAGTTCTTTAATGGCATATCCAATTCAATGACAACAAAAGCATGTTTCAAATTTTCGATTTTAGCCAAAGGTGGTGGCCATTACAAACAAAGGGTGGTGAGGCGGGTGGTGAGGCGGGTGGTGGGAGTACGGGGAGGGGAAGGGGGAGGGTGTGGGGAGGTTTTAATAATAATTTTTTAAAAATGGAACTTACCTTAAGCTGCCGGCCGCCTCCCGTGTCGCGCCTCCGTGTGCTCTTCCTGGTCCCAGGCTCCCAGCATACACTAGGACAGACTTCTTGTGCAATCCCCACGCTGCTCTCAAGCTATGAGAGCAGCGGGGAGGATTGGCCTGAGTGGGCTGAACAGACGCTCCGCTCAGGACAGGGAGTCTGTGCCGTTTCTCCAGCCTGGCTGTACAATACAGCCAGGTTGGAGAAACCTAAGTGTGCATGTGTGTTTGGCTGGCCTGAGATGGCCAGCCAAACACACATGAGCACTTAGAAGTGCACATAGAACTTCTCCTCCCCCCTCCCATGCCCTGGCCCCTCCCTGTACACGCTGGCTGAGAGCCGGAAAATGAAAAATAAAACGATGATAGAACATCATTTTATTCTTCACCTGCTGGCTCTGAGCCAGTGGGGTGACGCCCCTCCGCCATTGTGGAGGAGCCGCCCCTGTGGAGGAGTGCACTTTGAGGATTTTGTGTAGCTGCGGTGATCTGAGCAGCGGACAGTTCAGTAAAAGTGCAAAACAGTATAAAACAAGCGCAGCAAAAAGATCAGTAGCTGCAGGGTAATCAAGCACCCGAGGATAAGAAAACATGGCCTTGGATACATGCCAAGACACTGGCCTCGTGGGGCCATCCACTGGTCCCCTCTCAAAAAGAAACCCACTGCCCCCTCTGCCCTTGTGCATTAACATTAGTGGGGCGTCTGCTTCACAACACCGACACCATCAATCCTTTCTTGCCTGATAAGAGCACTTGTCCGATACAATTAGGTAGTGAATGGCAGCTTGAGCCTGTAATACACTGAGGCTGGCTGCAGAAAGTAGGTTGCTGCATTCTTGCGTTTTATTGGGAGTTGGGCTGCAGGGGCCAGTGGTAATGGGAAGATTATGCAATAAACAAAGTAAATGTGTCTGTAAATATGCCTCTACATGTAAGAAACTGGAGAATATTTTGTGGTTTATTAGAAGTTTGAGAAAGGATTCCTAGAAGTATATTTTGTAAAGTCTTTGGTCAAGGACTGCACTGAATACGCTGCACTAATTTCAGAGGTGCAATCTCTGCTAAAAGTGGTCTCAAATTAGTTGCAGGGCAGAACTAACCAAGCACTTTTGATTCCATGTTACAGCTTTTTCATTGTACAAGTTACCCTAAAGGGTTCATGTTTATGTTTCCTACTTTGCCCAAATGCAGCTCAGTCTGGCGGGTGAACGCCCAACCATAGGGGTTAGAATTTGTGCCAGGCCTTTCCTCCTGGTCTTAGATTATTTGGTGTTTATTTACAATTGGCTTCCTGGACCTTTTCTGCTCTTGCACTGCTCAAAAGTGCCAAAAACTAAAATTTTGGTCCAGACTGTCTTGGTGTGGTGAGGTGGAGCAGTCAAAGCTTATTCTAGGAGGTAGATATGGGTTTAGGAATTTAGGAATAATGTGTCCCAATCTAATAACTTGAAATAAAGTTCAATATCCAAAAAGGATCAATATGTCTTTATTAAAATGATATATCAATAAATCAGTAAAAATTACAATCACTAAAGAAAAGCTAAATGCACTAGTACCTGTAGCGCCGAGATACTGCAACATTCATTGTTATAGCTATAAGGAAATGCCTCTTTTTGCATGATCACCCCTAATGTTTTTGACTGATGCTGCTTGTTTTTCAACTCAGAGAGTGAACTGAGGCTTGCTAACCTGACCTCGGTGCCAGTACTCTGACCCATAAAGGTATACATTTGATTGGCTTAACCGTATTGGTATAATTTTACTTACCTATAAGTGCCTAGTATATGGCACCGGGGTACCCAGGATCTATACGTTAAAGTGCCCCACCACAGCTGCAGCACTTATTGTGCCACCCTGGATGTGACAACGTGAAAACAAGTCTCCCAGTCTGCTACTGAAAACTGGCAGGGCAGTTTTAAACTGATAACTTGACATTGCCATTTAAACTAATTACAAAGCCCACATCTCCCCTTTTAATATATATATGTTACCCCTACAGCAGGCCTAATGACTCCTCAGGCAGGGTGCTGTATGTTAAAAAGTAGGACATGTATTTTTCTATGTTCTAACAGTAAAAACCCCAACTTGTTGTCTTTACTGCGGGAAAACTAGTAACCCCATTGGCGAGTACAGGGTTACACACTGACAAATCAGCTGTGCTCATTTCTGAATGGACTACTAAAGTTGGTACTTCAAGGTATCAAAATAATTGTTACATTAAAGCCGACTTGCTGCCCAAGTGGAATTTAATGTTACTTTTAGAAAGCTGCCGTTCTGTTGCCCAAGTTTTCCAGGGGCCATTCACAGGAGCTGGCTACAAGGCAGCCTTCTGCCCACCTGAGGAGAAATGTAGACTCCCAGGAGCAGGAACAATAATGCCTGCAATTGGAAGAAGTGTTACCTCTCCCTGGAAGGAAGCCACACAGAGTGTGAGCCCAAAAGGTGAGCTTTAAAGGGATACTGCCTTTGAACGGCAAATGGTGGACACACATGAGAGGGGCTACTCTTTTGTTCAGGTAAATAGGTTGACCTCGAGGACAGGGAGTGGAGCCCAGTTGTCAAACTAGTTTTTCTGTAGGTGTTTAGCCCTCAGGTAGCCACACCTCTAGGGTGAGCTCCACATGCAGAGAAAGGATTCAGCTATCTGGGGAGTGGGCAGAATAGTGCAGTCCTCTATAGCTAGATGCCACACATTGCAGGAAGTCAACATCAGGTGGGAAAGGTCCTAATAACCCATTCATTGGCTAGTAACCGATGCTTCCCACAAGGGCACTTTCTGGGCATAAAGATGACAGCCCTGTTACCCAGACCTCAGATCTCATATGAACTGGAGAGAGGACCAAAAAGGGCTGCCCTGTTCCTCCCTGGACCTGGCAAGAGAGGCTGCACCAACCGCTGGACTGCACCTGCTAATCCTTGGGCTAGAAAAAAAGAGAACTGTGCCTGTGGTGCCTGACTCATGGAAAAGTTGCTCCCGAGCCCCAAACAGAAGAGGTGAACTTGTAGAGTCAGTTGGTTGACTTCCTGTTACAGCACCAGGGCCACAAAAGCTGAAGAAGCCCATCCTGGCTAGCCAGTAGCCACAATCGCCTGATCACCACTAACCACCACCTTGCAGCTGGGGAGACCTGATGCTCAAATTTTGATGGACCAGGGAGATTTGCCGGAGTGCAGTTTGATCCCCCAAGACAGACACTAACGTTCACCAAAGGGAACTGCTTGTTTCGCTGAAACTGGAGACTAGTAGTCCGGTGTCAACTGGACTTTTGCTGGACCAAGGAGGACATCTAGGGACATGAACCCTGTGGCCAAAGTCCCCCCACTAGGATTGTGGACTGAGGAGTAGCCCCAAGAAGACCTCCTTTGACCGCACCCTCAGAATCTTTCAGCATCTTCAGTATCCTGTATCCCTTGCATCAAGACCACTCTGCTAAAGTCTATGGTGGTTCACCCACAGAAACTGGAACAGGACCTGAGACTGCTTTGGTGACAAGGTAATTGTCCTAAAACTCCTTACTGGCCCCTCGACCTTCCGTCTGCTAGAGATGTTCATCCAAAGAGAGGTAAAGTTTTACAAAGTTTTCAAACTTTGCAGTTACCAATGCCCCTTTCTGGAATTTTGCAGGCATTTTCGATTTACTTAAAAATGTATATCTCTGGAAACCTCGTATCAATTTTGTTAATTTTGTTATGTAAAAATTCATTAAAATAAATTGGTGTTGCATTTTCATTCTTGTGTCGTTTTTCATAAATCGCTGTTGTGGTGATTCTATATGCTTTACACTTGTTTCTTAGTTTAAGCCTGACTGCTCAAAGCCACAGCTACCAAGGGCTGAGCAAAGGTGTAACAAACGAGCCTGACAGGACCTACATCGGTATCCTGCATGTACTACACAGTGAGGTCACACAACCACAGCATATAATACTCCACTTTCCTCACAATAGCTCCTGGACATTTGGGCACTGCAAATGCAGTACTATCAATAACCTAAGTTAAGAACATAGAAACACTGCTTGCAGTCAGCAATCTCTCTGCAATGGCCCTACGGTACAGCACTGCTCACAAGTATACGGAAACAGTCTCTAAATCACATCCGTTTATCCGGGCCCAAATATAAAGTCTCACTCTTTGCTCCACAGTAAATGTATCAATGAATGTAAACATTTTACAATCCACTTATCTGATCAGGGAATAGCACACGGCTATCTTAGATCAGGGAGTAACACACAAATCCCTTTGATTAGGGAATAGCACACGTGTCCATGCTTCCAGAGAGTAACATTCACAACAGCTTTCTCTCAGGTGCGCATCTTACAATAGTGCAGCAGTTGCAGTGGCAACGGGGCTCAGAGGCCTGAGGAGCCTTCTGCACTCACATTCTGACTGTATTGGACGCCCTAAGTGGAGAAAGGAGGGCACATTTTACATGGTTGCATTAGGGCCCACTGCACCGTTGCTGCACCAGTTTTGTTTGCACTCAAATCTTGGCAGGGGCGTTCAGCACTCAGGGAAAAAGCAGTGGACGCTGATGATGGGAGTGGCTTTAGGAATTTGGGTTCAAAATGCTGGGATGACCAAGCTTAGGAGACTTTATCTCAGAATGGGCATGTAGCTGTTATAAAGGATTGGATTACATTCCCACCCAATGAAGTGTTGTCCAAGAGATTCTGTTGCACAATGGCTCACATTAGTTCAATAATAGATATGGTGACCCGCAGAGGGAGGTGCACTGAAGGCTTTGAAGATGTTCCTTTTCCATCCCCGCCAAAATACTGCACCATAAATTTAGGGGCATATTATCAAGGCGGCGCAATAAAATTATCGCCGCTTTTGCGTCCGTTTTCGGCCGAAAAGCGGCGATAATTGTATCGCCTTATCAGCAAGGTCACGCTATCGCGTGAATCCTTGCCGTAGCGCCCTTTCCCTTAACACCCAGCTTTGCATCTCTAATGAGATGCAAAGTGGGCGTCACTGGGCGTACCCCTGATGGACTACCTTGCAAATATCGCTGATTTTCACATCGCGATATTTACAAGGCAGCCCACAGGATTTTAGCATACGTTAGATTTTGGCGAAAACGGCCGTTTTCGCCAAAATCTAACGTCTGCTAAAATCCTGACTTACCTATGTTTGACATAGGGGTGGATTATGCTGATACGACCACAGGGTCGTATCAGCAGAAGTCATCGCCGTTTGCAGGGAACATCGCTGGAAAACCAGCGATGTTCCCTGCAAAACGGCGATAACCTCGCTATCTCTGGAATTTTTATCGCCCTGGAGAAACGCGTTGTTAATAACGCGCTACCAGGGCGATAAATTCCAGAGATAGCCTGCGATAGGAAATCTATCGCTAAGCACGGCCAGCGATAATTATCGCTGGCCGTTGATAATATGCCCCCAAGTTTGCCAAAGGCAAACAACAAAAGGTTTATTTAAATGCGAATGGGAAGGGGCAGCTGGTTCACCAAGCTGGCATCGTCCTCCACAGGCATATCTCTACCATGCGAGAGTTCTTGTCACACTGCACGCCCCAGTGAGACAATCACCCGGCCATGGGCTCGAATTTTGTCTTCATGCAAGTCCACACAGCACAACTCACAGATTGTTCTTATGTCTGGTCTGGTGCGTAAAAAATGTAGTTTTTTCTATCCTCAGAACATTCCTCTGGGGCAAAAGAAACAATCACGGAGATCACTCCTTCAATTTTGAAACTGCTGTTTGGAACCTTGCGCCATAAACTTAAACCAACATGCATTTTGAAATCTCCACTTACTTAAACAAAGCCTACGCGAGATTGAATAAATCTACATAAATTTAGTTTCTGGTGTAAGATCTTAAATCAAGAAATACTTGGTATTGTCAATTAGCTCGAAAGGAACTGAAAACGTAATTTGGGTAGATTGTTTTATCTATATAGAAACGGCAGCTAAATGTATACATACGTTACAAATTGTACACATTGGGTCTCATTTATGAGGCTCTACCGGCACTATTGCGCTGCTGGAACGTCACTTTTTTGACGTTCCTGTGGCGCAGTGTGCCACTGGCATATTTATAAGGCCACGTAGTGCCACGTGACGTGGCTTTTCATGGCCTTATAAATATGTGCCCCTTTTTTTAAATTTATTTTTATTGAGTAGCTTGTAAGACAGTACATAGAGCCCCAGCGTGGGACCACCGATAGCAACATAACATATAGTGATTCAAGCAATTTTGTTCTTATCATGACATCCTACAGAAAACTCAGAACAATAAACAAGGCCCCGAAGAAACAGCCCCCACCCCCCCTTCCCTCCCGGCACATTGGCTAATATTACTTTATTCAGTTGGTGGATCCTGAGCATTCCAGACATACAATGGTGATATCCCTAAAAAGAGGCCTTGGCTCCGTCTATACGTGATATGGCGCAATACCATACAACCATTTCACTGCACGTCAGGGTGGTTAAGTAAATACATAGTAAGTGGGGCCCATAAGTCTTTGGGCCGCGAGGCCTCAGGGAGCTCCTCTGCATAGGTACCCAGCATTTCCTTGCAATAGACCAGATCACGGATCCATTTCTTAACAGTAGGAGTGGTTTTTGCTCCCCAACATTGCGCAACAGCCCTCTTTGCCAACGGAGTCGAAACAGCGACACTTCGCCGATTGCCCGGTTTAAGGCTCTTCACACTACCCAGCAGGCACACCTCCGGCGCACATCTCACCGGTTCCAGCACCACATCGGTCAGCACGCGTACCACATTGGACCAAAATGCAAATATCGCAGCACAGCGCCATGCGAGATGCAGAAAATCAGCGTCCGCATGTCCACACCTCACCCAACAAGCAGTTTCACGCAGACCAAATCTACGTAGTTGTATTGGGGTATAATATAATTGGTGCAAAAACTTAAAATGGATTATGCGGAGATTACAGTTCGCCGTCAGACGTCCCGTTAGTTCACAGCAAAACTTCCATTGCTCAGGTGGTAGCGTGAACCCCAGTGCAGTATTCCATCTGAGATAGGAGGGGTGCTCACCCGGCTCTCTCTCACGCAATGACATTTTGTATAGCTTAGTGATCAGGCCCTTACGCTCCTCCCCTGCCAGCACCACCTGCAGTGCCAGTAGTGTTGTTGGTTCAGATGGGTAGTCAGGGTATATGGCTCTGACAGCTTGCCGCACTCTCACATATGTAAACCCCAACATCAAGCCGCGGTCACGACCCCCCTGCACCTCCTGCAGCGAGCGGAAGCTGCCCTGTGTATACAGGTCACCCATCCGCGCAATTCCAACTGCCCTCAGCGCCCTCAGAGCGGGTTGCTCCCGCGCCGCGGAAATATCCGGGTGCGCAGCTATTGGTAGCGATGGGGCGTATAGGTAATCCAGCTGTGATCTTTTTGCAAGAGCCTTCCAGGCCCACACAGTGCATTGGACAGGGTTAATTGCCGTCCTGGGGCCTCCCCCACCGCCCGAAAGCGCTGCCGCAATCAACGGCATCTGGAGCACCGCGTCAGACTCAAGCGCCGTGTGGGGCAGAAACCGCCGCGGATAAAACCAATAATGCGCAAACTGCGCCTGCGCGCACAGGTAGTATAATCTCATGTCAGGAGCTTCAAAACCCCCGCGGTTAAATGGTTGTACAAGAGTATTCCAACTCCACCTGGGCTTTTTACCTCCCCATACAAATGTCAGCAAGGTCGACTGGAGAGGCCCAAACAGCGAGGTATTCAGCCTGATGGAAATATTAACAAACAGATAGAGGAGTTTGGGCAGTATAGACATTTTTACCACCGCAATTCGATCAGCAAGCGATAGCGGCAACCTAGCCCACCTCTCCGCCTGATCAGTGATCCGTGCAACAACTCGGCCATAGTTCATAGAGATAACTTGCTCAGGATCCCTATGCAACCATTGTTGTAGGGATTCTGCACATACACAGAGCTATGCACAGGATAATAGGACCTCAGAGTATAGTGGTGAGTCAACCATGCCCCTTAGTACCAACAATTCCAATCCGACGAGCTTTAGCGTCTCATTCACAGCGCAGCTACCAATGATTAGACAACCCAGAACACGGTCTCTCTCAGGACTCGCGGGAGTAAGAACACTCTTTCATAACCCACTCATACTTGTCCACAACGTGCGTAATAAGAGACACAGTATAGTTTAAAATGTTTATTTCAACTATTGTGCTCAAAGATAAAGTACACGTGCCAGTACTATCAGCATAATGCATAATGATAAAATAATAAGCATGGTTACAATTCCATTGAATGCAAACGGGGACAGCATTTTATAAAGACAGTGGATATAGGGCTAAATGGCCTTACCACCCTCCCCATGTTATTAACTAGTTTATTATAAAAATAGAAGACCTCTGGGCTTTGTCAGGCGGACCCCCATACCTCAATATCTAGATGCAAGGTTTACATCATCAGACAAGCACAGCTCTTCTCCCTGGAAAGGTTTTTCTCCAAGTGTCACAAACAGCGAGATCACAATATTAAAAGCACACGAATTTCTCCAGTGCAGCTGTATTTTGTGTTATGTCTAAGTGCGAGGGGCTGACCAGATCAGCAAGAACAAGGGACGTTGTTTTTCGACCTTGTACATGATGTGCAGACGAAACCCACAGGGAACAGGAGAAAAGGTGAAAGGCAAAAAGGCAGACAGTTCTAATATAGCCGGGCACAAGCAGAGTCTGGAAAAACAAAGTCACAAAGTAACGTGTGCAAAAAGGCATCATGGCAGCCAGGCCTAAGCTAACTTAGCAATGTAGGCAATGAGGCCACAAACCACACTACACCATATTCCCAAGTTTTTCACAGGGTCCTGAGTCCAAGTCAGCGGGAAGTCCAGCTCTACCTCCCGGGTGCCGGCCGTCAGCGGAAACACTGTCGACTTTGCCCAGTTAATCCCCAGGCCGGAATATCCCTCAAATCTAACATATTTGCGGAGCAACTCCGGGAGATAGGTAGCAGGTTCGCGAACGTACAACAGCAAACAGCATGTCATCGGCATACAATGAGACCACAAGCGGTGTCTGCCGGAAGCGCAAAGCAGCCGATGCATGCCTCTGACGCAGCTTGCATGCCAATGGTTCGAGCGCCAATGCGAAGAGCATCGGCGACAGGGGGCACCCCTGCCACGTGCCTCTCCCGATGGAAAACGCCGGAGACACCCTGCCGTTGACACGCACTCTTGCCATGGGTTCAGTGTAAAGAACCCTGATCCACTGAAGAAAGAACAGGGGAATGCCCATTCTAGTTAGCACGGTAAACATATAATCCCATTGGAGGGAATCAAATGCCTTAGCAGCATCGAGCAGCACTGCCACAGCTTGAAAGTCGGGGTCTAACTAGTGTAGGGTGGCAAAGACCGTACACAGGTTATGCGTGGTCGATCGGGCAGGCACAAAACCCGACTGGTCTGGGAGGACCAGCAGTGGAACAAGCAGCTGGAGCCTATTGGCGATCATCTTCGGCAAAATCTTGGCGTCGATGTTTATGATCGAGAGAGGCCTATAGGAGTCGCACCGATTAGCAGCCTTGTTTGGCTTCAAGAGCATCACCAGGAGGGCCTCCTTTAGAGAGGGTGGAAGGCGCCCCGTTTCATACGCCTCCGCGTACACCTCCAAGAGCCTGGGGCCAGGTCGTCAACATAGGCCTTATAGAACTCACTAGGGAGCCCATCTAGGCCTGTGGGCTTACACGTGGGGAGTGACATGATAGCAAGTTTTACGTCCTCCACATCAAACGGCTGCGTGAGGTATTCCTGCTGTCCCAAAGACAGCCACCCAAGAGCAATATCGAGGTAGGAGTGTATGTCCTCCGTATGTACCGTGGGTCTGTTCTCATGACTGGGGGTGAGTGCTTGCAATGTTCAACACTCCGTCCATCATCCCCTTTGGTTTTGCTCTGTTCTCATACAGCCAGGTATAAAATCTAAGGATTGCCTCACTAATTTCAGACGTGTTGTAGTGTGCCACCCCCTCGTCATCAAGCATCTCCGTGATGCACTCCTGACTTCTAGGAGCCACCAACTTGTGTGCCAGCGAGCGGCTTGGTCTGCCCCCCTCCCCGTAATACCGAGCCGTGCTCCGTCTGGATCTGTGCCTTAGCTCCTGGTCGACTGTGTCATTATGCTCAGTCACCAGCTCTCGCATCGCAGATAGCATCTCAGGGGAAGGGTTCTTCTCATATTCCCGCTCTAGAGTAGAGATCTCAGTGGCTAATTTAAGGATTCTGCGCCGTAGGTCTCTCAACACTCCTGCTTGCGCGCCTATGCATACCCCCCGGATAGTGACCTTACACGCTTCCCACAGGACACCAGCGCTCTCGACAGTGCCTTCATTTTCCCTGAAGTAGTTTCGGATTGCCTCCCCTACAGTGTGTTTGAAAACTGGGTCAGTCAGGGAAGACGGCTGCAGACGCCATGCAAAAGGTGGCCTCTCGCATGTGGGTACCTGTAGCTCAAGTACTACCGGAGAGTGATCCAAGAGTGTCCTAGCCATGTGACAAACCTTCACCGTCCATGTGCAAGCAACCTCAGTAACAAGCCAATAATCCAGACGGGACCACGTCCCATGTACGGATGATATAAAGGTACTCTCCCACACCCCAGGATGTTGCAAGTGCCAGACATCACGCAGACTCCCTGCCTCCAGCAGCCCCAGTAAGACCTCCAAGGCCTGCTTGGGCCGCACAGTCGCATTTCCCAAATGATCCATAGCTACGTCCAAACAAACATTAAAATCGCCACCCCAGAGTATCTCCACAGGGGGGAACCCAGAGATGCGGCGCCACACATCTGCAAAAAAGAACGGGTCATCAATGTTTGGGCCGTACACATTGACCAATAAGACATTCGCTCCCCCCAGCTGTCCCTGAACCAGTGCCACTCTGCCCTGCTCATCCGTTTCAGCACGAATAACAGTGAATGGGACCCCCCCTTTTAACGAGAATCATTACACCCCTAGAGTAAGTAGAGTACGAGGACGCAATCCTGACCTGCGCCCAGCGGGCCCCCACCTTAGTTTCTGAAGTTTTAGTGAGGTGTGTCTCTTGTAGAAAGGCAATTTGAACGTCCATCCTATCCAAGTATGCCAACACCGATCTAATTTTCTTGGGAGTGTTCAGACCTCGTACATTCCAAGTCAAGAGCCTCACTTTACCACTCATGTAGTCTGCACATCAGTGAGATAAAAGGAAAGTAAACAAGAGCCAAAAACACATGCCCACCTGCACGTGATACAAATAGGATCCCACATTACTGAAAGGTAGAAGTGCCATTCGCCCCCACCCAACCCCACCCCCTCAACCCCCCACCCACTTCAGCGTACCCAACTCGCTAAAGTCATCCCATCTCTGTCTAACCCTTCCCCAACAACCAACAAGAAACAAAGATGTACATATGGGGTTCTCCCATCTGGGGGGCATCAGAGTGCTACTGTCCTCCTATCAGGTAGGAGGTGGCTGAGCAGGTCTAGTACCTGTGCCTGTACCTAGTACATATCCGCACTAACATGTAACACTGAATAAGCTCACAAATACGGGGAAAGCACAATAAGGCCAACCTGGGAGAGAGCAAATAAAGAGCACAACAATACACAGTTACAAGAGGGCAGACATAGAACAGTTCAATATAGTGAGTCAACTGGAGTCCGCTCCATCCCCCCTATTGCTATTCTTCATCCTGTGCAGTTTGGGACTCACGCCGCCTCCGCTTCAGTTGTTTAGCATGCTCACGGGCCATTTTTGGATTGGTGAAGATTTTGGAGTCCCCATCGGGACCGATCCGCAAACGGGTGGGGTACAGCATAGCATAGGGGACCCCTTCCGTCTGCAAGAACTTTTTTACCGCCCCAAACTCTCTTCTAGCAGCCTGCACAGTGACCGTTAAATCAGGGAAAAATGCAAGTGAGTTACCTTGGTGTTCAATAGTGCCCTTATCCCTGGCCATACGCAAAATAGTGTCTCGGTCCCTGTAATTTAACAGTCTCGCAATAATTGGGCGGGGAGGAGCGCCAGGGACCGGCCTTGCTGCAAGAGAGCGATGGGCCCGTTCGATGATGAACACAGCGGACAGCTGATCCGTGCCAAAAATATCCTTAATAAGATTTTCCACAAAAGTCTCCATCCTACCCACATTTGTCGACTCTGGTAGTCCCGTAATTCTAATGTTGTTGCGCCGGGACCGGGCCTCTAAATCCTCATTCTTGGCCTATATGAGGGCTAGGATTTTTTCCATGTTTAGCGACTTCCCAGCGACCTCACTCAGACCATCCTCTCGCGCAGAGACACGCTGCTCCACCTCCCCCATGCGGGTATTTTGCTTCTCTAGCTGCGCCGACATATGGTCCAAGCGATGATTCACGGCTGCCATTGTTCCCTCTATGGATTGGAGACTACGCTGCATTGCCAACAGCGTTGATTCAAGTGTGGGTGGGCCATCGTTGTGCGCGTCCGCCTCTGAGTCAGAGGCCGCTTTTTGCTGTGGTTTAGTGGATTTGCGAGCCTCAAACGTGAGGCGAGGTTGTGACTTATCGGTCCTTCCCATGTTTGCCGCCGTTATGACCAGGCCTATCCCACAGGCGAAGTATACAAAGTGGACACCTCCAGTCGCTTACAGCGCAGTCCCGGGGCCAGTGTACCCAGAGTGTAGGTAACGATCCGCCAGAGGACCTCCTTGGCCCGTGGTTGAAGAGGCGCCCTGCAGCACACACCTCGCTAGCGTTGTTCGGGGGGGGGATGCCGCCTCTCAATCCAGGTGTATACTGTGACCCACAAGACCACAGGTCCCACTCCAGTGGACCCCCCTGGAGCCCTCCACACTACACACAGCCGTGCAGGGTAAACATATCCATCAGACACAGGGGCCTACGAGCCCGCAGCCCACCAAGTGCGAGTGTGTAGCGCCGTACCTTCACAATATAACGCACCCAGTCTGGTGTACAGATGTGCCTCGCTGCAGCGCGGCCTGTGCAATCACCCAGCTGCATCACCCATGAGGTCTAGAACTCCACGGCCTCAGGAAATCACTTGAAATATGCCTGACACTTGCATGTAGAACAGTCCCCCATTGGTGACCAAGCTGGCGTGGCAGCAATGCAGCGTGGATCAGCCCCGATGCGGGCCCAAATCAACCTGTTTGCCGTGTGGGAACAGGCCCGCAGACCCGCGGGACTCCGCACTCACCAGTGCCCACTCCTGCCGTGTCGTCGATCATGGTTCCCAACGTGCTGCGTGTCACCAGGGGGTATCAGCACTGCCGATTTTGCGCCCCCCGGTGCCCGACAAAGCCAGCAGACCGCGACCCCCGCTAAGGCCCCCAGCCGCCGCCGCAGCTACGGGCCGCAGCCAGGCCACGCACCGCCTACCTCAGCTAGCACCGGGAGCAGCGCTGGTCTCGTAGGGCACCTCCGGGTCGATAGTCTGGTCGAGGGATAGTCAGCCAGCCTGCCGCGTCTCGCCGCACTCAGCCAGGACCTCCGTGACCCTTGTAATTCTGGCAGCGCCGCAGCAGCAGCTCTCCGCTCTCCGCTCTACACTCCAGACACCAGACTCCACTTGTCTCAGCGATGCGGCCACAACAGGGAACTCCCTCACCGAAGCTCCATGGTGGCCGCCATCTTGTCCGATCGCCGCCGGGACCACACCGATCAGAAGTCCAGGCTTATGACAGCTCCCGGGGCTCCGCAACTCCCCCGATGAGAGCAGAGAAATAACACGATGTAGTTCGTGCGGTTGAAAGGTTCCGATGCAGCAATATAAGGTGGATAATGGGCGGATAGAAGCTCAGCCGGGCAGAGCTACACTAGGGTGCGGCCATCTTGCCGTGCGCCCTCTAGCGACCTCCCCAAATATGTGCCCCTTTGATGCAGAAAACTGTGTGAAAGGGGCATTCCATGGGTGTTGCTGGGGGCGTTCCCAGCAACATCTATGACTTTTTGACACTGCCCCAGATTTACACGAAATAGTAAGTCTGAGGCAGTGCCAAATACGTATGCCTCCCCAGGGGAGGCCTAGGGGAGGCACAACGAGGAGAAATATCTTTATTTCTCTTCATTTTTCCTCTTTCTATGTGTGCTGCATTCTGCATGGTGCAAAGGTGCCTGTGTAGGCGCACGGCAGCCCATTGTGCGCCGGCGCAGGGGAAATGGACAGGAATGCGCTGTATCTAATAGATCGTAGGGCAGCGCAGCAGTAAGGCCTGCTAAGCTGCCCTACAGCAAAAAATTTATAAATGAGGCCCATTGTGTTTTTGCCTTAACTGGAAGAGTGAATTCAGAAATCGTACGCCATCTCTGCTCCTGGCTGCGAAATTTAAGTTTATGTCTCAAAACACTTACGAGTGCTCACCAACTTATTTTTTTTTTACACAAAAACATTTCACTGTTCACTTGCATTAAAAACAGAAAGCAAAAATATATATGTATATATGTGTGTGTGTGTGTATATATATATATATATATATATATATATATATATATATATATATATATATATATATATAATATACTCCCAAACACTGACCTTCCTCCACGGTCACAAACGAGGCGCACACTAGGGAAATAATATCCTTTTCAATTTATTAGTTCACCACACGACCACAACACCAGACAGACGCGTTCCGGCTTACGCCTTTCTCAATGTCTGTGTGGTTTCAAAAAACAATCATTTTTAAAGCCATTACATCATGAACACAAAGGACGGAAGCCAATCCAAAATAATTCATTAACATAGAGGAAGTCCTCCTCTAATCACCAATTCAAAGGATTTCATTTCGGCCATCTTAGAATGGTGTGATAATACTTAATACTGTTATGCAGTGAATCAATAAAACATGATTTATGACGTGAACAGATCTAATGTGTGGTGTCAATTATATGTTCATCCACAAAATATATGACCATCCATCATTTCATACATAATTATGTAACACATTAGTTCACTAAGTTCATTAGCCAAGAAAATTATGCCCTGAATGGGCCCTGATTACATATATGGCATATCAATCATTAGTACCACTCTGTAGTTGCCTTTTGTAACTTAGCCCTGAATGGGCATGTGATCCATAAAGACATTCTAATCCTGTGGGAAACTTTCTATTCAGCCATAAATAATTAAATTACAATAGTCCTGCATACATCTTAAACATATCGCCCTCAGCTACCTTATTCATCCCTGATTCACCACTCTCTTATTTTCACATAACATTCTGATGTTATGGAATGTGAACCCATAGTTCCTCCTCATTGTTCAAGCCTTGTGGAGTTTTCGTTTGCAGCTCGATAATGTAATTGGACTCAAGTTTCTGTAATTTTTTGGTTCTATCCCCCCCTCGTTCTTCTTTGGGGACCTGATCTAGACAGAAGACTTTTAGTAGGTTCTGGTTGCTTTTATGTCTTTCAAAAAAGTGGCGTGCCACTGGATACGTTTCATCATGGTTTTTTATCGCCCTCATATGTTCCAAGATTCGCTTCTTGGTTGGGTGAATCGTGCTGCCGATGTATTTCTTGTCACATGGGCAGACCAGGCAGTAGACCGTGTTCTTCTTTTGGTCTTTCTGCCTGGTATTTCAAATTCTTTTACTTTTTGGCTATTTTTGCACGCTTTGCAGCCTATGCATGGATACAAACAACTAGATCTTTTCTTTTGGGGGCTTTTGAAAAGTGACTCCTTACCAAATGATCTTTAAGGGCAGGACCTCTCCTATATGTAATTAGATGATTTTGTGAGATACGTGGTCCAAAAATGGTATCTGCCTTCAGGATTTTCCAATGTCTACGGAAAATCTGAAACACCTCAGATGAGCTGGTGGTATATTCAGTGATCATTCTTACTCCACTGTTGTCCCCTTGGGGCCCATCTGTGTTTTCTGTTTTAGTTATTAGCAGATCTTCCCTCTGTAAATTTGCTGATTTCCTCATTGCCTCATTCAATACCCCTTTAGTGTATCCTCGCTCTCTGAATCTTCCAGAAGCTTCATCTCTAGATTTCTCAAACTCATTTTTTGTAGAGCAGTTTCGCTTAATCCTAACTAACTCCCCATAGGGAACACTACTGATAACACTTCGGGGATGAAAACTCTTGGCACGTACTGTGCTGTTTCCAGCCGTGGATTTCCTATATAAAGTTGTTTGTATGGTATTATCTTCAATATAGACTAGCAAGTCTAAATAGGGTACCTGTGTGTAACTAATGCACTCTGTGAATCTCAGGTTCAACTCGTTGTCGTTGAGGGCTGTTACATAGCAAATGGCTTCCTCATACGATCCCTTCCAAATAATGAAGAGGTCGTCTATGTAGCGAGCCCACAACGCAACTTTGTCCAGCCATATTTCATTTTGTCCCGCCCAGGCCACGTGCTTCTCCCACCAGCCCACGAATAAATTCGCGTAGCTGGGGGCGAAGCATGTGCCCATGGCCGTCCCCTGTTCTTGTCGGTACAGATCCCCTGAAAAAAGAAAGATATTAAAAAAATATATATATATATATCTATATATATAGATATATAGATATATATATATATATATATTTATTCAATGAAAAAAACAAGGTTAAGGATAAGTTATAGTTGGTAAAACTTAATTATAAGTTATAACTTACATTTTAAACTTTGCGCACCACCCAAAACTTAATATAACATGTGCAACTCCATATATAGTGAACTCCCTACGCAGACTAATTGAACTGTAACTCGCACCATCTGTTTTATACCCTTTCATATTACGTCACTTATACTATGTTAAATAATAGCATTCATGCAATACTCATGCCACCTCAAATAACACCATTTATGAGAACACTGTGCTGGATAGCAAGACGTGGTATAGTAGAGTGGAGTGGAGTGTCATACAGTGGAGTGACGTGTCATAGAGTGGAGTGGCTGTCGTAGAGTAGAGTGGAGTGACGTAGCGTGAAGTGGTGAGGTGTGTCGGACAGTGGAGTGAAGTGGCGTGTCATACTGTCGGGGGCATAGAATGTCTTAGACTGGAGGGGATTAGAGTGGAGTGGCATAGAGTGTCATAGAGTGGAAGGGCCTTTCGTAAATTCAAGTGGCCTGTCGTAAAGTCAAGTGGCGTGTCGTGAAGTGGAGTGGCATGCCCAAGAGTGGAGTGGTGTATTGTACAATGGAGTGGTGTGGAGTGTCGTACAGTGAAGTGGAGTGTCATGGAATGGCATGCCGTAGAGTGGAGTGGCATGTCGTAATGTTGATGTCGTAGAGTGGCATAGAGTGGAGGGGCATAGAGTGCAGTAGAGTGTTATAGAGTGGAGTGGTGTAGAGTGGAGTGGCATGTCTTAGAGTGGTGTGTTGTAGCGTGTCAGAGTGGAGGGACATAGAGTAGAGAGGCGTAGAGTGGAGTGGCATGTTGTAAAGTGGAGTGGTGTGTCATAGAGTGGAGTGGTGTGCAGTGTCGTACAGTGGAGTGGTGTGCAGTGTCGTACAGTGGAGTGTCGTGGAGTTGCATGTCGCAGAGTGGAGTGGAGTGTCATAGAGCGGAGTGGTGTGCCTTAGACTGGAGTGGAGTGGCCTGTCGTAGAGTGGGGTAGAGTGGAGAAGCATAGAGTGGAGTAGAGTGTTGTAGAGTGGAGTGGTGTAGAGTGCAGTAGAGTGGAGTGATGTGTTATAGAGCGGCATTTCGTAGAGTGTCTTAGAGCATCGGGACATAGAGTAGAGTGGTATAAAGTGCAGTGGCATGTCATACAATGGAGTGCCACATCGTAGAGTGGAATGGTGTGTCGTAGAGTGGTATGGTATGGAGTGTTGTACAGTGGAGTGATGTGTTTTAGAGTGGAGTGGAGTGGCGTGTTGTAGAGTAGAATTGAGTTGCATAGAGTGTAGTGGCATGTCATAGAGCAGAGTGGAGTGATGTCATAGAGTTGGGTATCGTAGAGTAGAGCGGTGTAGAGTGGAGTTGTGTAGAGTGCAGTGGAATATCCTAGAGAGGAATGGCCTGACATAGAGTGGAGCGGCATGTCATACAGTGGCGTGGCGTATCATAGAGAGGAGTGGCATGGAGTGTCGTGGAGTGAAGTGGTGTGGCATGTTGTAGAGTAGAATGGAGTGGCGTACAGTGGACTGGCATGTCATAGAACAGAGTGGAGTGGAGTGGGGTGTCATAGTGTGGCCTATAGTAGAGTGTCTTAGAGTGGAGGGGCATAGAGTGGAGTGGCGTATATTGTAGAGACTAGTCGTAGAGTGGAGTGTAGTGGTGTGTCACAGAGTTTGATGTCATAGAGTGTGTAGAAGGGAGGGAAGAAGAGTGGAGTTGCACAGAGTGCAGTGGAATGTTGTAGAGTGGAGTGGCCTGTCATACAGTGAAGTGGCGTGTCGTAGAGAGGAGTGGAGTGGTGTGTCATAGAGTGGAGTAGCATGTGGTAGAGTGGAATGGTGTGTCGTACAGCGGAGTGGTGTGGAGTGGCGTACACTGTAGTGGAGTGGCATGTGGCAGAGTGGAGTGCCGTGTCAAAGTGTAGAGTGGAGTAGCGTATCGTACAATGTCATAGAGTGGAATAGGGTGGCGTAGAGTGCAGGGGCATATAGTGGAGTAGAGTGCTGTAGAGTGAAAAGGCGTAGACTGTAGTGGCATGTCGTAAAGTAGAGTGGAGTGGCGGGTCATCGAGTTTGGTGTTGTAGAGTGTCTTAGTGTGGAGTTGTGTGGAGTGCCGTGGAATGCTGCAGAGTTGAGTGGCCTGTCATACAGTGGAGTCTCGTGTTATGCTGTGGAATGGTGTGTTGCAGAGTGGAGTGGAATGTCATACAATAATAATAATAATAATAAAACAATTTATAAAGAGCATGGCTACTTCGACAGACGTGTCCCAGCGCTGATAAGGACTTCCTACTGAGGAAAACTGAAAACCTAAGAGGAAACCAGGGATTACCTAGAAATCCATGTTTTAAGATTTTTACGGAATAAAATGTTCTTGAAGGGAGAGGTTTGTATTAGAGTGGAGTGGCGCGTCATAGAGTGGAATGGTGTTGAGTTTCACAGAGTGGAGTGGAGTGTTGTACAGTGGAGTGACATGTCATAGAGTGAAGTGGCATGTCGTAAAGTAGAGTAGAGTGGAGTGGCGTGTCATATTGTAGGGTAGAGTGGAGTGACATAGACTTGGGTGTTGTAGAGTGTCTTAGAGTGGAGGGGTGTAGAGTGTAGATGCGTAGAGGGGCAGTCTAATGTCATAGCATGGAGTGGCCTGTCGTAGAGTAGAGTGGTGTGTCATACAGTGGAGTGGCAGGGAGTGTCATAGAGTGGAGTGTCATGGAGAGGTGTGGAGTGGCATGTCATAGAGTAGACTGGAGTGGTGTATTGTGGACTTGCATGCCATAGTATGGAGTGGAGTGGCGTGTCATAGAGGGGCATATCAAAGAGTGCCTTAGAGTGGAGGGGCATAGATTACAGTGGCATAGAGTATAGAGGCATGCACTGGAGTGGAGTGGCTTGTCATACAGTGGAGTGGCATGCCGTAGAATGGAGTAGCATGGAGTGTCATAGAGTGGAGTGGAGTGTCGCAGAGTGGAGTGGCGTGTAGTAGAGCGTACTGGCGTGTTGTAGAGTGGAGTGCAGTGGCGTGTCATAGTCATGTCATAGTGTGTCGTACAGTGGAGTACAATTGCATAGATTGGAGGGGCATAGATTGGAGTAGAGTGTTGTAGAGTGGAGTGCTGTAGAGTAGAGTGTCGTAGAGTGGAGTGGCGTGTCATAAAATGGAGTGGCATAAAGTGTTGTACAGTAGACTGGAGTGTCATGAAAAGTGAAGTGGCGTATCATAGAGTGGACTAGTGTGGGGTGGAGTGGAGATGCAAAGGGTGGAGTAGAGTGTTGTAGAGTGGAGGGGCATAGAGTGGAGTGGAGTAGAGTGAAGTGGCATGTCATACAGTGGAGTGACACGTCGTTGAATGGATTGGCATGTTGTAGAGTAGAGTGTAGTGGCATACAGTGGAATGGTATGTCGTAGAGTAGACTGGAGTGTCATAAAGTGGCATGTCCTAGAGTGTCTGAGAGTGGAGTGGTGTACAGCGGAGTGGCATAGAGTGAAGTGGCAAGCATAGAGGGGAGTGGTGTGTCATACAGTGGAGTGGTGTGTCATAGATTGGAGTGGGATGAAATGTTGTACAGTGTGGTGAAGCGTTGTAGAGTGGAGTGTCAGAGTGAAGTGGCATGTCATACAGTGGAGTGGTATGTCATAGAGTTGAAAGGAGAGGGGTGTTGTAGAGTGTCATAGAGTGGACTAGAGTGGCATACATTGGATGGGCATAGAGTGGAGTGGCGTGTCATAGAGTGGAGTGGCATGTCATAGAGTGGCATGTTGTAGAGAGTCTTAGAGTGGAGGGGTGTAAAGTGTAGTGGCATGTCATACAGTGGAGTGGAGTGTCGTGTCATACAGCGGAGTGGCGTGTCGTACAGTGGAATGGCATGTCGTGGAGTGGAGTGTCGTAGAGTGTCTTTTGTCATATATAATTTTTCTTTTACATTTCAATAGGTACCGCAGTACTTTCTAGATAATTTTCTGAAAGTAATGCAGTACATGGCAAACCTTTTAAAAGACATATAAATCAATAAAAATACTTCCCCTTACTGTACAGAGTTTGTTAAACTGCCTCATGTCTTCCAATAGCTCATTAAACAGCTATAGTTTACATGGGAACACAGAACAAACACAAAGGGCCCTATTTCGATGCAGGTCTGACGAGCGGACATGTCAGAAACCTGACTGCCCGACAAGGAGTCGGAGGTCCGCATTTCGAATTTGATGCAACAGCCTTCATGGCGGTCATAAAGTGTATGTTTAGTATTGCAGCTTGTGCTGTGGGCCGCAGCGCAAGTAGCAATAGTAAAGATGCACTTTTTAAACATCCCTACACCGTGAAGCAGGCACCATGTGGTGCCCCCCCCAAGCGTCATAGTGGAGGCTGCGGAGGGACGGCTATTATTTCTCCTCATTACTTCTGTTTTTATGGAGGAAGGTGTCGCTTCCTGCACAAAAACAATCCTGCATGCAAGGCAGGCAACTTTGCACCTTAGTGCAGGGGGGCCTGAATTGGCACTAGACGGCCAAAAGGGCGTCAGCGCAGGGAACAGTCAGGAATGCACCCTATTGCCTTAAATATGGCGCATTCCTGCCCTTTTCCTGTCACGCAGCGCAGCAAGGCGACTTGCTGTGCTGCGTGACATTCTCGTAAACCGGACCCGGGTTATTGCCTAAATACAACACATAGAAATATGTGTTTAGGCCTTTGTGTTTATTTCTATGTATATCACAGGTTTAAAGAAAGTAAGAAAGAGCACATGAACTCAACTGCACTCCTAGGACAGTAGGAAAGGCTGCGCTGAACACAATAAAAGCATTTATTAATTAAGAGGCGCTGTCACCTTGCAGTGGCAAGTGGAGTCTGTGAAGGCTTAATTTACGGTACGGCGCCAGGCTGCCAAGAGGAAGCTCGCTGCACAGTCGTGATGCGCAGAGCGGTTCAGGGCGCTCAGTTCTCCATGGGCGGGAGCAGACAGCTATAGATGAAAGTCCCTTTCAGACACACCTGTGTATGTCCGAGCCAGCCACGGCTGCCGGGGATGAGATGTGTAGATACCGCCGTCTCACTGGGAAGCCCTTAGTTTCCATTCCAAGCGAGCTCTTGGTTCCTGTGATGGGCTGCACAGGCTGAGCGAAGAGCCGAGCGCCTGCTTTAATGCGCATACCGTGTGTAAAGTGAATTTAAATAATCCGATATTTTTCCGGTTTAGAGCTTGAATTTCAGACAGTGCAGTTCGTAAACATTAAGCAGAGTTTGTCTCTTTCTGTTTCTGAGCTGTGCTGGCTAAAATAATGCATTAACTCAGACAAATATTTGGTTAAAATAGTTCACTTTACACACTGCAGGATAGTGCTTAACTTGGAAAAGAATATGTGATGGGCACAAAGTTTTGTTCAGAGGCTCAGGTATTATTGAAGATCAGGGTGCTGATACCAAGGCTGCAGAGTCCCTCAACAGACACTTCCTCAGTGGCGGCTGATCCCTTTTAAAAGTGGAGGGGCGATCAGACGGGCACTCCAGAATGCCCTCAGGCGCAAACCCAAAGCACGCAATCATGGTCCGTTATTAACAGTGTTTGTAACGGGCCACGATTAAGAGCTCTGGAGTTAAGGCTGAAGGCAGCGCAAGTTTCTCACACTGCCTGGCACCATGTGAAAATCAATTAAACATTACAATAAATAAAAAAATTAAAATCTTACTTACCAAATCCAGTCCTCTCCGGTCCGCAGTTCGGCAGCAAGGGGTCTCTAAGCCAACTCCCCTAACTAATCCAGATGCTGCTCTCATGCTGTGAACCAGCATGAGAGCAGTGCCAGGATTGGTTGGAGCAGGCTGTCTCAGCGCTCCTACAGGCACTGGAGGCCTGTGCCGGCTCTCCAACCAGATGTTTAAGACATCTCTGGTGGAGGTGTCGCAAGACAGCCGGCCAAAGTGACATGCGCAAGTTAAACTTTAGGTGTGCACCATTCCTCATTCCCTGCTGCCAGTCAGCAGTGCTGGCCCGCCCCAACACTTGGCTAGGGCTGCACTGAAAAATAAAACGGTAATAAAACCATTTTGTTACTGCTGTATTTTTCATGTTTGCTGCACTGGTAGCATGGAGGACGATGCTTCTGCGCCTTAGTGGACACATCACCCGCTGCACTTCCTGCCTCTTTATGTTACACTTATAAGTTCTTTTTTTATCCCTTCTTCCTCCCTTTGTCATGTTTTTTTCCATTTTTCTCTTCTTCCTTACCCCTAATGTGTTTTTCTCCCTTGTACTGAGTCAAACCTGACAGTGCTTAATTTGAGTCGGCGCTGGCCACTGGCACTCTTTTTTGAAGACCAAAAATAATATTTCCTAATCAGGCATTTCCTGAGTGCAAGAGAGTGAAAACACACAAACTGGAAGAAAGACAGAAGAGAAGGACGGGAAAATGGCAGGGACCTGCAGAGTAAGATAAAGGGGCAGGCAGTGCCTGACAGTGCATTAAAGAAGCCTGAGGTGGTTTCAGGACTAGGCAGCCTTGGTCTTCGGCATGATAACATTTAACAGTGCCAGTTGTGGGCTTCTGAGCAGCGCTTTGGGCACCGGCACTCAATATTTTCCAAATTAAGAACCAATGCCAAATTAGGAAAAATAAGTGCTGGTCCCCAAAAATAAGTGCCGCTGTGCCCCACCAGCAACCACCGGCTAAGTATTGTTGCAGACACACTAAAACAAGCACTCAGATCTGCACAGTCAGAGCGGCCCACCATAATATCGTCTGTGGTGGACCTGTGCATGCTTGCAGTGCACTGAGTTTTCTCAATGGTAATGGTATCACTTTGTTAGTTATGTTTTTGTGACAAAAGCTTCTCTCTCAATGCTCCTGTCACTAGGCATCTGTTATTGTTTTTTCTTTTTGAGCTTATGTTCTTCGTTATGGATATCTCGGTCTAGGTTTCTCAGTCTATTTACACCGTTGCCACAAAAACCAATTGCCATGACACTGATCATACCAGACGCTCAAGGTGCTACTAAATATTAGAAGGTTTAACCACTTACCTTAAACAGGATTGGAAGTTCTACATTTTAATGGCGTATTCATAGATTTTGGGCCTTGAACACTGAGTGGTAGGCGCCGACACTCAATTATGTGGACCATGACTTATTTTTCATCCTCAGACACTGACCCAGAGTAAGAGAAAGAAGTATTTGCAGTGCAATAGCTCTCACATTGTTGAAAGTTAGAGCAATTGGTGTTGTTAATCTACTTAAGAAATAGACACCGTACATTCAGAAGTGTTGCTTGTGCACAGTTAGCTAAATTAAGAGCTGATCTGCCCTCCCTTTACTGTGTTGCCCCTGCTTCCTACCGGGCCACACTTTTATTTTGTTATAGGACTGCACCCGGCAACAGTGCGCCTACGCCGGGTGTGTAATGCACAAGCACCTACCAAGGGGACTGGTGTTGTATGCTGGCCAGTGTGAGTAAACACAAGAACTTAAACTGTCCAAAAGCCAACAGGTAAGACAGCATTGTGGGTTAATGCTCCTGCTGCTGAGACTTATGAGAAACCTGCTGATGAATGGTCTGAATTTGTGTCAGACCCCTATTTCGCTTTTATTATTATTCTGAGATTGATAAACTGGACTTTCAGGCTGTTGAATAATACCTGCTCCATTTTGCACATATTTTGCTTTTAAATTTAGTGCACCTGGACAAGGACAGCTGAAAAGATAACATCAGTCTTTGAAAATGTCCTCACAACAGCCCCATCTTGTATTGAGTGAAAGTAGCAAGTTATCCCAGACATCTCCAAGTGGATTTGGAGGGCACATTTTAGAAGTTTGTAGGAGACAATTGTGTGTTCCTTAAGGGCAGTTTGTGAGACTGGACAGCTTATGCTCCACTCCTAAAAGCAGCTCACTGGCCCTCTGCAAGGGGGGTTCCCCTGCGTCCTGCAGTGCCAATCCAGCCTTGCACCTGGAGCATGTGGCCATTGCAAGCACATTCGATGCGTGCTGACTGACGAGACACTGCTCAGGAGTTTACCAACGTTTTACAGGCACTGTTTTGTGCCTGTTGTACGGACTGCTTGGTCCTTCCACAGAGGACCGAACTTTGTCCTCGGAAGGCATGATCCTACAAGAAAGAAGACAGCTGAAGTGCTGAAAATGCGAAATATTCATGCCTGCTGCACTACAGCATAGAACCCCCTTCAGCAGCAAGATTCCTGGCTGCTCTGCTGAATAAGGGTTTAATGAAGAGAGGAGGAGCCGGAGCAGCTGGAAGTAAATTAAAACCAGTATTACTGATTGTGTGTGTGCACCCGCGTGTGGGCTTTGGTGTCAGGAAGGGAGTTCGTGTATGTGCGGGGATGTGCACACACCTTTGTGTGCTTAGATGTCCACAGGAAGGTTGTGTGTGTTTGCTTAGGTGTCTCTGTGGGGAGTCGTGCATGTTTGGATGTGTATAGGCAGTTTGCGTGTGTGTGTTTGTGCATGTGTAAATGCATGCTACGGTGTCTAGATAGGGAGATAGTGTGTGTGTGTTTCAGTGTTTATTTAGGGAGCGTGTGTATGTGTGCTTGAGTTTCTATATAGCTAGTTTATGGTGCTTGTATGCATAGTTCTGTGTTCTTTGTGTGAGCGTGAAAGAGTATTAGTGTGAAAAATATGACTGTGGGTAGATGGGTGCTGGTGTGTGTGTGTGTGGTGTGTTTGTGAAGTCTGTTAGGGGTTTGTGTGGTGAAAGAAATACATGAAAAGAACAGGCAATTAAGGAAGGAGGCAGCTTCTCGCAGTGATCAGTGTGAGGCACAGTAAAGGAGGTAGTGCCTCACAATGATCACTAACAGGCACATTAACGAAGGAGGTAGCTCCCCACAGTGACTGTTGACAGGCACATTAAGGGAGGGGGCAGCTCCTCACAGTGATCACTGACAGACACACTAAGGGGCAGATTTACGTTGAACTAACGCAGCGGGGTACAGCAAGTCATTTTGCTGCGCCGCGCTAGTTTTGAAGCACAGGGATGCGACATATTTACAAGAATATGTCGCATCCTTGTGCTTCCCCCTGCGCTGGCGCACAAACTGCAGCCATGCGCCGGCGCAGGCACCCTTGCACCATGGTGCAAGGATGCTCATGCGTCGTGGGGAGATTAGTTTTGTGCAGGAAGGGGAACCTTCCTGCACAAAAACAATCACTACAACCATTTTCCTCTTTCAATGCGTGCTGCAGAATGCAGCACGCATTGAAAGAGGAAAAACGAGGAGAAATGAAAACATTTCTCCTCGGTGCGCTCGCTACGCCACCTCTAGGGTGGCGTAGCTTCAGACGCATCTCCAGAGTTACGATTTCTCGTAATTCTGGAGATGTGTCTTGTTCCATGAGTGTTGCGTGGGAACACCCACAGCAACACCCATGGAACGCCCCATCACCGCAAAGTGCTGCGTGTGAAGGGGCCGTATTTACAAGGAGAGGAAAAGTCACGCAGGGTGGCTTTTCCTCTCCTTGTAAATATGGAGCAGTAAGATAAGCCAGCAGTACGTCACGAAAAGTGACGTACTGGTGGCGCAGGGGGCTTGTAAATCTGCCCCTAAGGATGGAGGCACAAAAGCAGCGCATTCAATGATGGCATTAAGACATTTAGGGCTCATTTACAAGCCCCTTGCGTCGCCGGAGCATCACTTTTAACACAGGAAAAAGTGACGCACCGGCGGCGCAAGGGGCTTGTAATTAAGCCCCTTAGTCTTGAATGGGGGCTTTACAGTCAAAACTCTAAAGTAGTAATAAGATAACGCAATATGTCATTACCAAAGTAATCAAAAATACATTCATCACAGGTACGAAGAAGCAGAATACTTATGTAACAGACGAATACAGACTAGCAGCATTTCTACAGTCAACACTCTAAATACATACCAAGTCCACACTGTGGATAGGTATTGTTTTATAAATATAATAAAACACCTTTAACTACACAGCACATGGAGTTCATTTAGTAACTGCAAAACAGACCGTATATAGCAAGATGACAACTTCTATATAACTCCTCGGGAACCACTTAATTTACAGGAGAGAAGGGGGCAAACCGTGCGGTAGGTGAAACCGAATTCTACCCAGTGAGGGTGCAGAAAACACAAGGCACTCAGGACCCAAACATACTCAGGGAGGTGACAATTTGCTGCAGCCCCTTAAAAAAATCCCTCCTACAGATATGGCTTAATTGACAGAATCTGGAAGTAAATGGGCAACCTTAGTAATGAAAGCAACTAATTTGAGCGCAATTAATGCAAACAAAGTTTGAGGGGCAGCACTAAATGGAGATCTGAAACCACATATGCAGAGGGGTGGTGCTTGAGGAAACGAGGACAGGTTGAGTTAGCAGTACAAATATCACTGTGGGCAGCTACCAGGAGTCCTCACATTTATTTAGCTTTGTGCAAGCCATCTGTTACCAGAGAGGTCCAGAAGGCTCCGTGCGGATCATAGGGGGCATGTGCTTTGCTTAACAGTTAGATCTTAAGTTACACAGCTACAGAGAGCGGTACAGAAAACCAGTGCTTAAGATTAAGGAATGCATGCAGGCTCCCTAGGAGGACAGAGTGCTACAACCAGCACACGCGGTAGTTTCATAATTATCGCCACTGTTACACAGACGGCATTTACGCGTATCTCAGGTTACTGAGATTATGCTGGTTCAGTCCTCTAATAGCAGGAATACACCCAGGTTGCACAACTCGCACAGGCTCAAGCCACAGATTGTATAATTATCTATGAAGGTACTCAAATCATAAGGTTTCAGATCTTGAAAGAAACAATGCAAGTAACTACACCCATTGAGCCAGAAGCAAAGAGCCATATATCCTGAAACTAAGTTCTGGTTTTTTTTCGGGTTAAGCCATGAATGTTTGTGGGAGGTTAAGGACATTTTAAGATTGTAAGAGACGATGCAAGTGCTCCGTTTTTCAATGCAGACGAGTAAATATTTCTCGTGATCTTTCAAACACTTTCAAGAAATTCGTACGGAGCCGTGAGTTTGTAGGGAATTGAACTGGGGAGTTCATGTTGCTTAAAAACTCCACCCTCAATATCCCAAAGTTGAATGACCCATCACCCAGCATGTTAGTTTCCTGGAAGGCTCTCCCCAACCGCTGAGAAAGTACATTAAATACTTTATTGCTTAATACCTGAGGGGGAAACAATAATGTTTTTACATTGTCACCAGACTGAAAGGGTGCTGCGTGCTAATGAACAGAATAAAAAATGTAAAACACAGAAAGGCAGGACCTCTAACACCAACTGCAAGCAAATTAAACCAGTTGGGTGAGTTGCGCAAAAGAAAACAAAGGTGCCCTGCAGGAAACACCATAAAGCAGACACTGGGTTGGAAATAAAACACAAGCTACAGTAAGGGCCTGGACGGGGGAGTGGTGTGTGCAGGCCACCACGTAAAACCGAAAGCACATGGCCCGCTTTGTTTTAAAAAAAACTAGGCTGGAGCCCTGTGACTGATTGGTAGGGGGTGGCGGAGGGAGAGCAGAGAAAGTGAGACTGAGGAGTCAGGATATAAACAACAATAAAAATGAAACCTGCTCATGAAAGGGGCGCAAAGCTGATAGATAATGTCCACAATTATTAACAAGCAGCCCAGGGGGAGGCAGGAGAGGCAGCAGTAACACCACTGTGGTGTTAAGAGGCAGTGCGAGGAAGAATGCTATATTTTAATGTAAGCAGCTAGGGCACTGAAGCTAAACACAGACAAACAGTAACAGAGCAGGAAACCAAGAAAAAAAAATAGTCCCCCAGAGAACAGATAAAGAGTCATAGCGGAATGAGACAGTACTAAGCCCCTGCTCTGTGGGAGGAACAGAAGAAAGAAAGGAGGGAAAAAGAGGCAGCACTGACCACTAGCAAGCAAGGATTTTTAAAGACAAATGAAAAGCAGTGTCAAGAAAGGGGATGGACTTGATGCACACAGACTGATTACAGCAGGTCTCCAAGAGACAGCTGCTCTGTCTAGCTCGACCTAAAATGGAGGAAAGAAAGAAATGAGGAAAAAGAAGAGATAGGAAAACATAGCGTAAAACTAAAAAGGAACATGCAGAAAGGAAGTGTAGGGTGCTGGAAGAAAGAGGCGTTATGTGGAATCAAGACTAGACAACCTTGGTATTCAACAATCCTGGCATTCAGCATTTACAGCTCATAACTCAATGCTACTTCGCAAAATTTCTGAGTGATTCGTTGACCCCTTACATTGTTCGGCTGTCTACGATACTGCCCCTTCCACACCTCGTGACTTTTCTTTATACTCAGGCCCCCAATATGACTGTGAGTTCATACATAGCCATTGTCTTCAACTGTCTACCCCCTTGTTGGGAATCTTTTGTAACCTTTAGAGTAACTTTTAAACATGCCTTTTAAGTTGTCTGATTGATACCATTACTCTACATTTCATGCACATCAGGAGTCTCCTGTTTGTGTACACATACATGGCTTATAACAATAATTACTCAATCTATTCTAGGTTTCTGTCTTAACACATTATTTTCTGATTTTTTGACACATAGCAAGGTTGCCCATGTTTTAACTGTAACTATAATTAACACATCTTTATTTTACCTCCTGTAGTGTTGCGTGAATTAGTAATGACGGAACCCTTGTGGCTGATAGACTCTGTAGAACTATGATGTAAGCGTTAGAAATTAGCGAAGTGAATGCAGGTTTAGAATGTTGAGTTTGTGGTTGCACGCAGATGAATAAAGACGTGTTACACTAAGCACTGTGTGTGGCGTAGTCATTGGTGAGTACCCAGGCAGGGGAGGATGCTACACCTTCCAGAGTTACTGCACGGCTGCTTAATTTCATGATTATCACCTTGGAATCCCTGTTCCAGCTATATATAAAGTCATGCCAACCCAGACTTTGAAAATTAATAAACATGATTTATTATTTTATTTATTCACATCTTATCTTTAGTTAATACTCAATTTTAACCTTTTTCAAGGTTATTTTGTGTGAAGGTTTTATGGACGTTAATATCTTAATGTCAATAGTAATTACTTGTATGATATTGGAAATTTACAGGACACTAAGCACAATATATCATTGACTTTTTGTATTAAAGTGCAGTGCACGGTGTTCTGAAACTCGAACCCGTGGAGTTTGAGGTATATAAAAGAATCCATAATTAAAAATAAAAAGGATCAATATTACTTGAGTGGCAATGAAGACAAGCGATTCGTAATGGCCTTTGCATGGAGTCAAATAAGCACTACTGGGAAAGGTAAGCAAGTATTAACTAAGTGTATAGGTTTGGCTTTGAAATAAAGTGGCGGCCGGCATGGCTCGCAGGTGTCGGGGCGGCATGGCAGCGGGGATGAGGCGCAGGGGGGGGGTCACGCCGGGGGTTGAGTGTTCAATATAAAAAATAAAAAACGTACCTTGCCGCCAGTCCTGCGTCTCTGCTCCTGCTCTCCTCGTCTTCGAACAGGAAGCACAGTCAGGCCCCACTGACCAAACACAATGCTCCAATGCAGTGTTGCGATTGGTAAGCACCCAGGCTCCCCTGACCAATTACAGCATTGTGATTGGTCTGAGTGCCGTGCCACTGCGCTCAGCCAGGGGCTGGAGGGGTGGGCATGTTCTCCACGCAGGCTGTAATGCAGCCTGCAAGGAGAACAGGGAAAGTGCGCATGACAGGTTTGGACGGCCCGAGAGGGCCAACCAAATAGTCATTGCACACTTAGGAGTGGGCAAGCCACTCCTCCCCTGCTCCAAGAGCAGGGCTGTTATTATCATTTTATGATTTGTGCTTTGCACTGCTCAAAAGCAGTGGAGCGACACTCCTCCACCATAGCGGAGGAGCCGCCACTGTTGAAATACTGCATGCACATTAAGAGATGCACACACATCGAATAAATCCAAGAACACATTTGTCAACACAAATGCGTGTCCTGACTATTTAGGTTTACTTTCCTTTCTAACACACTCACAGGACTGCCCACCCCATTCAAACACATCAGGTAACATGAATTTAGACTAAGGGTGCTTATGAAAATATAATGCAAAAGAAGCTGACAATCATGTACCTAATCTGCCTCATGATCATGAAATATTACAACTTTCCTTGTGATTAAAATCGATACCACTAGCTTTCAGGGAGGAGGATTGCAATTTGCTGCTGTTGATATAAGCACAGGATATTATGCAACACAACAAATACTGAAAAATGTCTCGCTTTGCTACACAGCAACAATGCCTAAAAGGATACTATCATGTACCATCTATAAGGTACAAGGAAAGTTTGGGAAACACAAACAAAAATTACCAGTAATCTAGATTACATCGAGTCCAATTCTTCCTCGTCATTTCAGAACAGGCTGGACGCCTCAGAAAGGAAACTGTAGGTGGTGAACCACCAGATTGATATCTTAAAAACTTGTCCAGACCTAGTGTAGGAAATCTGCAACATGAAATAGAAACTGGTGGGCTGGACAACAAAAGCAGAAGCAACGTGTATCTCATGGCTGTCCCAGAGGGACTTTAGCATTCAGACGTGATGCTGTTCTTGATGACGCTCATATCGGAATTGTTGCAATCTAAATTTCCTCTGCTCTTTGAGATTCAGAGGGCCCACAGGATTCAATCTAGATGGACCCAAAATCAGGAAGAGCCTTTACTCAAAATAACCTGTTCTATTAGGCCAGAAGGCTAGACAGGTCATCTTGACTGAGAAAAAGTACAATGTCTCATTTGAGCAACAGAAAAAAACACAAGATTTTTATTTCTGCAGACCTTTGGCAAACAATATAAGAGGCTCTTTGGAATATGGAGCCAATTGAAGAGATGGGATTTAAGATATGGTTTGACAGCTACAAAGCTGGTCACGATCGATTGATGGCAAGAACAAATAGCATTCTTTCGTGGGGAGGGAAGGCGTGAGCGATCTGTGCATCATGCAGGCATGTGGCTGGCCTGGGCAATGGTAGAGGCTTGAGAATCTCTGGACTGCAATTACATTATGTTTAGGGGAGTGGGTGAGGCTGAAAGAGTGAGGGTGATGACAATAGGGGCCACTGACGATGCCCAATTTTATGTAGATGAGCTCTGCACTTCGGAAGCTCGGTAGTAATCAGATCTAACAACTTTGCACATCCCTAATCCCAGCACACAAAGTGCTGCAGGCTAATACAAACATACTACTAGACAAGATGTCACATAATATGGGCTCACTTCTTATGCGCTAAGCCATGCGAAGCCCTGTGCGCCCTTTGCCGTTACATCTGATGGACAGCCAATTTGCTCCTTGGCATCCTTCTGGAAGGGAGTTTCTTGGCCCATCAAGGACCGCTCAGGCTTGAAGAGGTTATGTCTCCATTATGTGTTGTTCACAAATACTGTATCCTTCTGAAGCACCTCCCAAATATAGAATTGCAGTGCACAGCTGATTTAGGCATTTAAAAATGAATAATCTTGGCATGAGGGCTGGCAGAGACGTGGCTGCCGCATATGTGCAAATATAGATTAAACAGAATGATGCAGAAAGCAAGGCAGAGCCAGATGTTACGCGTTACTTTATAGGAACATTTTTATCAACTTCAATTTAATGCGTAGCTAGGCAAGGGCTGCCTCCCTTAAATTACCAACTGGATCTGTGGCTGAAGAATCTGTAAATCGACTCATTAATCCAGACAGGTTGCTTACACTGCTGGGATGTTACTATGCACTGTGACTCCCTCTCCTTCCCTCTAGGCTCCCTGTCTCCTCTTCTGCTCCCTACCTGGGCTTTCCTCTCCTTCTCGATGGGACAATGCTCTTAAATACTATAAATTTGACCAGCATGGTCTGTGCTCCACACAATACCATGCAGACGTTCTCTCTGGATTCCTCACACCTAACATCCAAATTTCAGGGGACATTGGCGTACGACAGAAGCCGCCCCTTTCCCCCCCTTACAGTGTACAGGGAGATTCACTCACTGACACAGCCAGACCTCAGTGACTAAAATCTAAGATTCAGATTTTGAAAAGATGATAACAGGAAATTATCAGATTTTTTGGAAGAAGTGATAAATCCATCATTTGGGAACGTTTCAGTTTCAAGCCCTTCTCTCCTTCACCTCACTCCATAGTGTTGCATGATGCCAGGTAGCACCCGCTGGAAGAGCTGTACTTTACTACAGAAGCAACTGCCCACTGTTATTAGGGTTATCACTTTCTACCATTAATTAGAGGATTTTTCATTAACACCTGACTCTAAACTAGGCCTTATGTATTATTTCAAACATATATTTCACTCTAACAAATGTTGCTATGCATTACTTCTGCCCAGTATCTCCTCATACTCCATTAACAAAAACAGGATTGTCAAATAGTCAAGAGAGTTTTCCTCTGGCCTGTCCATCAGTGTTGGACTGACAATTTACACTGCCTTACCATATTTCCGTTCTTACACCACCCCCCCCCCCCGGTCTTCAAAAGAGAGGTCTCGAGCCATAAGCTGTCCTTTCAAGTTATTATATTCAGGGGAGGAGATAAGTACTGATCACCCATTTTTTGTTTAATATCTGTTTATTGAACAAAAGCAGTTAGGGAACAATACATGCCACAGGTAACAAAGGGAAGGGGCGAGGGGATAGCAAATAATCAGCACAGAGAGCAAATCCCTCATAGGGAAGCTCCAATACTCTGCACGAAAACTAAAAAAGAGCAATTTTTTAAAGATGACAACAACTATGAACTTGGGCCAAAGCAAAAGTCCAGGATTTGAAAGTCATTCATATAGGGGAGGGTTCTCCTACAAAGCCCAGGGAGAGGGCAGGAAGTGAACCAAGGGCCTAAGGGCCAGCATAGAGAGGATTGTCTATCCTGGAGGGGCCCCAGCTATACATAGGGGAGCAAATAAGGACACAAACTTGACAAAGTTTGGCAAAACAAGGCCCCCGCCCAATCTTAAGGCACAAGTCACAGTACAGCATCACTAATACATTTTGTGGCAATCAACATACGAGACAATATCAAACAGAGAGGAAAAGGAAAATAAGAGAAATATTAAGAGAAGGCAGAAGAGGAAAAGTAAAGATCAGAAGAAAAGAAAACCAAAAAAGACAAGAAGAAGAAGTAGAGGGGAGAGGAGGGGTGGATGCGCCAGAAGGGAGCAGGGGAGGGACCAATGTCAAGTCCCAAAGTGGAGGGCGGGAATTGCAGGAGTCAGGATGCTCGTTAAGCAGGCGTCACAAACTACTCCAGGGAATCCGGCTGTCCGCCTCTAGAATAAGGTTCCATAGGACTGTCAATCAATTGTAGTGCCCTCAATCTAGGAGGCATTAGGCGTGAGTGTTCAATTCTAGTAAGGTGATGCACAAGGGGACGCCAGATGCGGTCAAAGCGGGTGTCAGAATGGGCAAGATGGGCTGTAAGCAACTCGAGGGAGAGAACATCCCATAGGCGAAGAAACCATGCAGCAATAGGCGGGGGTGGGGCCGCTTCCAGCAGGAGGCAATGGTCTGACGCGCTGCGCCCAGTAAGTGAAGGATGAGATGCCAGTGGGCCGAGGTCATGGCCCTTAGCGCACTGGGTCGAATGCTTAGGAGTACCAGGGACGGGGTAGCAGGGATTGGGAAACCCACAATGTCCTTAATATGGCTGAGAACCTCCTTCCAGAACACAGTGAGCTCCGAGCAAGACCACTAGATATGTAAAAAATCCCCTCTATCAGTCTGACACCTCCAACAAATCGGGGAGGTGCCCGGGAACATCTGGTGGAGGCGAGTAGGAGTATAATACCACCGCGTCATTAGTTTATAGGCAGATTCATGCTGCGGGATACTACGGTATACCTTAGGAATGTCCTTCCATAAGCGATCCCATTCCTTCGGGGAGACGTTGGTAGCCAAATCAACGGCCCAGCGAGTTTGGTATCCGTGGCTTGGTAGATGCCCAGAGTGCTGAAGAACCGAGTAGGTCTTAGAGATGAGGCCTTTAGATCCATCGAATCTACGGACCAGGGTTTCAAAGGGGGTGAGACGCCGAGTCACTTCCCGGGAATACTCGGGAGCGGAGAGCCAGTGACGTACTTGGTAGTACTGTAGGCGCTCCTTATCAGATAGGCAAAAGAACTGTTTACATTGATCAAAAGAGCGAAGAGCAGAGCCCTGGAAAAATCCTGGAGGAGCCGGCGACCCTCTACAGTCCAAGCCTCGAAGGAGCGAGGCTGGAGCGCAGGAGGAAACGCAGGGTTGCGTGTGAACGGTGTGTTGGGAGACGGGAAAGTTGTGAGACCTCGAGAGAGCGCCAATCCATCCCATACCTCTAGGACTGTTCTCGTTGGTGTTGCCAAGTATGCACTGCGTGGGCGTGCGGAACGCGGGAGCCAAGCGAGGTCCCAAAGCTGTCTACTAGCTACCGCACGGTCCATGTGGAACCAGTGCTTTTCACTTTCAGGGACTATCCATTCCGAAATAAAACGGAGGTGGCAAGCCCAATAATATTCCAGCAGGTTAGGGCAGGCCAGTCCCCCCCGAGATCTGGGAAGCAGGAGTATCCTGTGGGAAAAGCGGGGGCGCGATTTCCCCCAGATGAACTTAGTAAATTCACGCTGCAAGGCCTGAATATCTGCCTGTGGAACGGGGGTGGGGAGAGACTGGAACAAATAGAGAATTTTAGGGAGAAGGGACATCTTAACTGCATGAAGATGGCCCAACCATGCTAAAGGAAGACCCTCCCACCGTCTCATCTCCCCGCGAACAGAGTTGCGAAAGCAAGGCCAATTCGAGGAGGTCCAGGATGAGAGTGTAGGGGTTAAGTCCAAGCCCAGGTACCGTATTGACTCATCAGTCCACTGCACAGGGAGCAGATCCCGTAGGCGCTGGACCTCCGTTGCTGGTAGCGTGAGGTTAAGAGCGTGGGATTTCTCCAAATTAATACGATAGCCCCAAGCCGCCTCAAAAGAGGCCAAGAGCTCAGCCACCGCAGGCAGGGAAGACGACGGAGAGGACAGAGATAGCAACAGGTCATCAGCAAAGATGGAGGCCTTGTGGTCCATCCCCCCCATATGAATGCCCTGAATATCCCGATGGTAGCGGATGGCGATAGCCAGGGCTTCAACAGCAAGCGCAAAAAGAAGGGGAGAGAGCGGGCACCCCTGCCGTGTGCCCCGGTGAATGGAAATAGGGGCAGTGGTAGAGCCGTTAAAACGTATACGAGTAGTGGGTTTCGCGTAAGGGGCCATCTATTTGGATATAAAGCCCGGTCCCAAGCCAATCTTCTGAAGAACTGCCCGTAGGAAGCCCCAGTCCACGCGGTCGAACGCCTTCTCGGCGTCAAGGGAGACCAAACAGGCAGGGATGGCTCTGATACGCGATTTTTCCACCAGGTGGGCAATGCGCCGGATGTTATCAGTGCCCTGACAATGCCGAATAAATCCCACCTGATCGGGGTCAATAAGTCCCGGTAGATGGAGCTCCAATCTATTCGCTAAAAGTTTTGTGAAGAGTTTGGCGTCAGTATTTAACAAAGCAATGGGGCGGAAGGAAGCCGCCAAAGTCGGGTCCTTCCCAGGCTTAGGGACCAGGACAATCTCAGCCTCGTTCATTGTAGGCGAGAGGCCCGTAGGATCCGTAAAACTATTAAAGAGATGGAGTAGATGTTCCCGTAACTGCGGATAAAAGACTCAATAAAAAGTAAGCGGAAGACCGTCAGGCCCCGGCGTCTTGCCCGTCGGGAGTTGCTTCAGAGCTTTAGCAAGCTCCTCCTGAGAGATAGGTTCATCAAGTAACCGCTTAAAGTAAGGGTCAATAGGATCCCAGGGGCAGGCATCAAGAAACCTCTCAACCGCCTCCGGGGAGCAAGGAGCCTGAGCATAAAGCTCCTTGTAGAAGGCCATGAGGGTATTGCCCTTGTCCCTCTCCGAGGTGGCCCAAGAGCCATCAGGACCTCTGAGCTTGGAGATGTGAGAGCGAGAGGTCTGGGCCCTCAAGCGATGCGCCAAGCACGCTCCAACCTTATCGCCCCCAACGTAGAATTTCTGTTTAAGATTGACAAGCAGCCGTTCAGCCTTATTAGTACGGTGCAAGCGGAGTTGGCCGCGCAGGGCAGTCAGACGGCGTTTATTAGCAAGAGATGGAGAGGCATGGTCCACACGTTTCAGATCTTTAATATCGCGGGAAAGAGTGGTCTCAACTAAGCGGGCCTCGCGGGTCCGGGCAATGGATATAGAGGTGATGACCCCTCGAATAGTAGCCTTGAAGGCATCCCATCGGACATCCTCAGGCGTATCCTCGAGGGTATTAGATGCAAAGAAAGATTCAATCTCTTTACGGATATCTGCCACGTCCACCGGTTCGCGAAGGGCTTGAAGAGGCAGTCGCCATCGAGGCAGGGGATCATCTCGAAGTGCGGGAAGTTGAAGCGTAAGCAAGACATGCACATGATCAGAGATAGAAATGTCTGAGATATCCGCCGTGCAGAGATCCCGCACCAGGGGAAGCGAGAGAAAAAAGTGATCAATCCGCGAGTATGAACGGTGAACATGGGAATAAAAGGAGTAATCCCTGGAATCTGGATGGAGATATCTCCAGGCATCGACCAAGCCAAGGTCAGTAACGGCATTTTTCAGTTGCGCCAACATTGCCCCCGAGACATGGTGCGCCTGTGCCGTGCGGTCCCACTCGGGATCCCAAACTAAGTTAAAGTCGCCTCCGAGAACAATAGGGGTAGAGACCGCACGCAATAACATCCCTAACTGCTGCCGCAGATATACGTCCTGTTTCTGATTGGGGGCGTAGATATTAACAAAAGTGCAAGAGCTCCGGCCCCAGACCATATCAATTTTTAAAAATCTCCCATCTTCGTCAGCAATGCATTGGGAGGAGGTCGCTCGCCAGCCAGACTTAAAAAGAAGCGCCACCCCCCCCCCAGTCTTGGTATGGGAACTCGCCCAAAACTGGGTGGGATATTTGCGGTTGGACATAAGGTGAGTATCAGAGGGAAGCAGGTGAGTCTCCTGTAGAAAAATCACATCAGGATCGTGCTGAAAGAGGTAACGCCAAACCTGGCGACGCTTAGAGGGAGAGTTGAGGCCCTTTACGTTAAGAGAGAGAAAAGTGACAGTGCGAACCATTATGTAGGGGAAAGGGTGCAGCGCGCATTAGGGCCAGCAGCACGCAGGAAGAGGCAATACTGTAAACCAACCAGGGGGAGACGTAAGTTAGTGAAGAAGATGGATCCCAGTCTCGAGAGAGCCAGTATCCCACCCAGACGTGCATAAATGGTATGAAGGCAGTAGGACAAGGGCAGCCGCAACAACCACAAAGCAAGCATGAGGGCAGAGACCCAGCCGATCCCCCCCGACAGCCACCAGGACCCTCCTACAAACCAATTGCGACATTGCCGATCAAAAAACAGGACTGACGCATCCGAAAAGGGCAGGGAAAAGGAAAGACAGAGAAAGAACCAAAGAGAAGAAAAAAGACATAGAGGATAAACAGGCCAACTGGGCCTCAGCAATGTAGAGTCTAATCGGGACAATCCGGTATCCCGAAGGCGGACCATCCCAGAGAAGTCACTCTCCTATAGGACTCCAACAAGGGGGGGTGTTGGACACACACGAGGCGTAGAGCCTCCGTCGGCAGCATCCCGTGCAGGACTGGAATTGAGCCACACTGAAGTCCAGTCACTGGGTCCTAGTGAAGGGGCCCCAGTGGAAAGGCACAAGGCGCAGGCAGAGCCGCAAACATCACAGCGTCGGAGGTGGCTAGTTCGTGAGGGACAGAGAGGCACTCAGGGACCGCACCTGATTAATGGCCTCGTGTTCAGCCTGTGTGGATTCAAGATCCCTGGAGAGGCGCCTAGATCGAGGTGGAGGAACAGTGGACCACTCCGGTCGAAGGGAGCCCGTAGGACGAGTACCAGAAGGCGGAGGGTCATCGCTTTCAGGGTAAATAGGAAGATGGAGAAGACGCTGCGCCTCCTGCAGGGAACGAACACTCCGTCGTCTACCCTCCCAAGAGAACATCAAGGCAAAAGGGTGACCCCACTGATATTGAATTGCAAGCTCCCTCAGCTTGTCAGTCACAGGTTTGAAGCTATTCCTGCGCCGAAGAGTAGAGGGCGCGAGGTCCTGGAAGATCTGGACAGAGAGACCATTGTACGAGAACGTTTGCACTCCCTGCACCCTGCGAAGGATGGCCTCCTTATCTGTATAGAAGTGGACCCGTGTGATGATGTCTGGAACCAAGTTAGGGCGGTTGCGAGGGGCAGGTAACCGGTGGGCCCTGTCAAGCATGGGCGGAGAAGTGCCCTCTCCCTCCCGAATGGCATGAAGGAGATCCGCTGTGTATGATAGAATATTCGACCCTTCTGTTCCCAATGGAACACCTCTAATACAGAGGTTGTTCCGCCTACTATGGTTCTCCAAGTCTTCCTGCTTCCATAGACCATCTACGTCCTCCGTCCGAGCATCCATTGTGCGTTCGAGGCCATCCACCCTATCACCGAGTTCAGAAACCTCTCTGCGAATGTCCTGCAGCCCAGCCTTGAAGTCCTGGCGAAGGGAGCCAATCTCGGTCTTGATCTCCTGCAGAAATGCCGACATATACGCCTGGGTGATGGGCACCCCAGAGGCCGGCACCTCGGATGGCGGCAAGGAAGAAGCAGGGTCATCTTGCGTGTTGGGAAGCGACTTGGACCACAGAGAGGTCACCGGATTCTCCCTGGAGGCCGCAGCGTCAGGTTCCTTAGCCCCTCTATGCTTGGGAGGCATAACTGCAATATGCAAGGGTGGTGAGGATTCTGCCTCAGGGGGTCACCCACAGTGAAGTCAGGGAGCGGGGCTCCGGGAGAGGCCAACCAAGCAGCAGGGGGTGTGGGTACAGAGATAGCTCGGTTTCCGGACCTCAGGGCGATGTCAGGGGCCCACAGCTCCCAAGCGTGCAGGCGCAACAAAATGGAGACCAGACAGAGGCAGCGGCGTTCCTAGAGGCCAATGCGAGCCAATCAAGGAGCCGACAATCAGGATTAACAGGCCATATTACACTCTCAAAGTAGATTGTAGGCCCCAAGCTGCGTGGAGGGCACCAGGTTGTAGCAGGGCTAGGTGAGCCAGGCAAGGACCAAGGATATAGTCACTGGGTGGAGGCACGACCGCGCTGGGCCCAGAGCAATCCCTCGTAAGAATCAGGGGGTCCCCAAAGATCGCAGTAAGCAAAGGAAGTCCTCAGCGGGGCTCAGGGGGCAGGAGACACCAAGGCAACCAGGCAGCAAGGAGGGAGTCACAGCATAGGTCCCAGGAAGACGATCCCCACAGCCGAGGGTCAGGCATCAGGCAGGGGCACCAGCGTCAGGGTCAGGGGTGTGTAGGCCTCAGAGAAAGTCAAGATGGCGGCGGAGCCGGGGAACACCACAGAAATACCCTGAGCCGCCCGCACCCGCAGCAGTGCACCCCCTGTCCCGGCACCTCCGGCCTCCTAGCAGCACAGCAATGTCCTCTCTTCTCGTCGGGTCCGGCGACAGCGGCAATTCAGAGGATCAGCGGGGCTCAGCGGGCCCCGGGCAGTTCTCCCGCCTCCTCCAGCAAGCGACAGCTCACACCGGGGGAGCCGGCCTCCGACAGGCTCTCAGATGGTGCCCAGGTGTCTCGGGCCCCCGATTCCCCCCGGGGCTCAAGCGTCTCTCATCAAAGCCGCAAGAGAAGGCGTCCGCCGCCGCCCGAGGCTCCTCCGCGGCAGGCAGAGAAAATGGCGGCGGGGCGGATCGTTAGCAGGCGAGATCTTCATAGAGCAGGGTCCCCGGGCAGTCCCCACAGCAGCAAGCACTTGCAGCCGTGGACCCCAGAGTTCTTAGGGTCCACCAGCAAAAAATAAGGACTGTAGTGACCGGGCAATTAGCAAAAGCGGGAAGCGCCAGAGCGGAGACTCGATGGTAGACGTCTCACTCCATGCGCGCCCAGCGATCACCCATTTTTTAAGGAAAATTCCGCAGTGAAAATTGATACCGTTGTCCCACCAGAAGATTGGAATTTACATTTTGAGAGTATTTTTAACCCCGATGCCGTTAAAGCATCTAAGGGAAATCCTGGAAATTATATTTCAGTGGAGCCTGTAAAATTATCCCCAATAACGACAGAGGAAATTTTAGCCGCCCTACAAAAAAGTGCTAATGGCAAAGCTGCAGGACCTGATGAGGTACCCATTGACGTTTTTAAATATAACACTGATTTTTGGACCCCAATTTTATTAAATGTTTTTAATGCTACACTAGGGGGAGTGCTGCCTGCATCTTGGGTGGAAAGTGTCATCGTTCCAATTTTTAAAAAGGGGGATCGAGGGAAGGCCAACTGCTATCGTCCCATATCCCTTCTCGACTCCTCCTCCAAATTGATGGGAAGAATAATGTTGGGGAGGTTAGAAAATTGGGCCTCTGAGAATAACATCTTAACAGAGGTCCAATATGGTTTTAGAAGGGGTATTGGGATGGTGCAACAATGTGTAAATCTGGAACTTCTGATAGGGAAGTATACATTAGCCAAGGAAGGGGTTTTACACCTTTGCTTTGTTGACCTCACTAGCGCCTTTGATCTCGTGAATCACACCAAATTATGGCAGACATTGAAAGGGCTAGGCGCCCTATCGATATAATTGTATACTTATCCCAGATTTACAATTTCCTAACATCTAGAGTTCGGTTTGGCGCGTCAGGGGAATGCACCCCGGATTTCAGTGTAAGGCGTGGAATTCGACAAGGCTGCGTTTTAGCGCCTCTTCTATTCTCCCTATATATCAATAATGCAGATACTTTTCTACAAAACCAAGTTGCTGATGCCCCTAAAGTAGGGGCACGCCCAACCCCGGTACTCCTATATGCAGACGACGCTGTCCTGCTGTCAAGGACAGCGAACGGTCTGCAACGCCTAATAGATAACTTTGCCCTGTACATGTCTGAAAAAACCTCCAACTAAACTTAAAAAAAACCTTTGTGATGACATGCGGGAGCAATAGGCTGAAAAATAGACAACATCATGTAGGAGGGGTAGTTATAAATAGAGTTTTAACTTTTTCATATCTAGGTCTGATTTTTAATAGGAGTGGGACTTGGAACACACATTTAGAATCTTGTAAAATGAAATTTTTAAGGTCAACTGAAGCTATTCATAGATTTTCAGCAAAAATAGGAAATAAACCCATACGGGAAATTCTTGCTCTATACCGAAGTAAGTGTGTTACAGGAGTATGTTATGGGGCTGCCATAGGGGAAGAGTCAATACTGCTGCCCTTCAAATCCAAGAAAATAAATTCTTGAAAAAATTGTTGGCAGTCCCTGGCAGTACAGCGAACTACATAGTACACAAAGAGTTATCCGTACCATACTTAAGTGATTTAATAAATATAGTGGGGATCACTCTTTGGCAAGGGATATGGGCCAAAGACGAGACTAAATTTACAAAGGATTTGATCTTGGACTGTCTGGCCCACGACCATAGCAGGAAAATCCCCTGGTTAGAGCACATTTTTTCCATTTTGATATGCTGTAAGATAGATACTGATAGAAAGAACCCTGCATCTATCCAGGATTATAGCAAAAGTGAACTGAAGCTAAGATATATGAATGCTAGGGAATGCATAAGAGGGGCTGAAGTTAGCCAAAAACACAGTGTTGTCTCTTTATGCGAACGCCCATTTGTAAGGGGCATACAATTATATCTTACGCAGGTAAGAAATATCCAACACAGATTTTATTTAACGAGGCTGAGGCTTGGCACACTCCACTATATTATTGCATTCCCTAAAATGGAAAAGTGGCGCTACAAACTGCCAAATTGTCCGTGTGATGGAAAGTCCCCCCAATCTACGCTGCATCTTTTACTCTTTTGTAGTTTTTATAAGGATATTCGAAAATTTGTCTTAAAACCTTTATTTTTATCTAATATGCTTTTCCATTACAAACATGCTTTTAACTTGGTATGTGGTCTGGAAAATGAGAAAATTACGAATGCAGTCATCTCGTTCATATTAATGGCAATAAGAAGAAGGAAAACTTACTCACATTTGGATGCACTGGTATATGAAAATCCAGACGAGTGTATGTAGATACGATATGTACCGCAACGTGGAACATACAATAGCACTCCGGGACATACAATAGCACAAATGCACTTTATGTGATCGAAAGCCTCCCAATCTATGCTGCACCATTTTCGTTATCCTTTTGTAGTTTTATAGGGACATTTACTTAATAGCACAATGCACTTTACGTACCTATTAACACAGGTCACTTTGATTTTTTTACTGCGCATTTTATCAGGATATATAGTAAGCACTTTGCACTTTTTTGTACTTATGTGACATAGGTTATTTTGCCTATTTGCACTACGTGTCATGCAATGTGTATTGTACTTTGATGTATCGATTGAGCAGATATTTTGTCGTTTTTAAATTTGACTGTATACTCTCATTTTTAAAAGAAAAACTGTAACCGACCCCGTCGATTAGAATGCTTTTATGATGTCATACTTTGCACCGAATAAAGTTTTGTTTGACTTTGTACTGAGGGGCTTCTTGGTAGGCCCTTGCTGCTGAGATGGCCCAACATCCCCTGTCAGCCCAAACAAAAAAGCTCTTGTAACTATAACTGTGTGTATATCAGGATCACCCCATAAACAATAATCCAATCATCCAATCAGCAGAACTGGTCAGGGAAAGATTCAGTGGCAGTGCTAATGGATACTAAAAATATGCTCCATAATTTTAGATTAAGATCCACAGAACAAATCCTTCCATTGGGAACTGAAGTCTGTGATCATTCAATAATATGCAACAATACACATCCTGAACTTTGGATCTCAACGGGGTATTTAAAAATAGGGTAGCCAGTGAAAAATAATGCTCTATAGAAACACTGGATTGCTTGCTCCAGAGTGTAGCTGCGATTCACTGACTTTCGTGTAGAAAGCTACACCCTGCTTCTTTTTTAGAGCAACTCCTCTGCTGAAGGGCAGAGGGCTGCTTTTTCCGTACAGTGACACATTATTGTTCAAAGTTTTGATCCTGAGCTACGAACTAAAACTGGCTATACTGATGAGCAGTGTTGCATAACACCGAATTGCTGCCATTGGAAAAAGGTGCTTTCCTTCAAAAAGCAACTGCTCACTTTTGCTTCCCTTATTACAATCATATTGGGCACCAAACAGTCCAGTCTGGCATATTTTTCAAACAACTCTGCTCTGATCCTAATTCTTACATAAATGAGTTTTTTGGTACAAGCAATATGTGGAAAAAGGAGCTTCATGTTACTGTCCTGGCGTATCCCACATGGCAATTTGAGACCTGTGAGATAATATTTTATATGCAATGTGCATACATGTTTACATTACCATAGGGGAATGTTAGACATATATCCCATATGGATAATGCTGGCCCCAGTGCTTAATTTGAGCCAGTGGTTTCCGGTGCTTGGCACCGGCACTTAATCGTCAACACTGGCGCCTATAGCGCGAACTCAACCCAAAGGTATTGGAGCGCTTTTTATGAGCACCGGTTAAGGACACATTCATTTTTTGGAGGCACAGGGAGATTAAGTAATTTGCCCAGAATCACAGGATGTTGAGCCTATGCCGAGACTCGAACCTGGTTCCCCAGCTACAAAGTCGGCAGCTCTGGCCACTGCGCCACATCCTCTCCCCGCCTTGTGTTTCCTGATTGGTAGTTAGTTCTGTTATAGGCAGAACTCATGGGAGCAAAGGGCTGGTGCAAGCTGCCTTTTGATGAAAAGACCTAGCACTTATTTTTTCACAAATTAACCACTGGTTGGCCCTACTAATAGGACCTAACCATTCAATCACATTCCTGCCTGGGTCTGCCTGGGCCTGCCCTCAGGAATCCAATAACAGGCCAATAGGTGCACGTTCAACCACGCCAGCCTCAAGGACACCACTGAGAGGTAGGTGAGATGCAACCCTTTATGGGTTGAAGAGCAAAATGAGACATCTGTATCCTGGACAAACAGAAAAAACTGGAAGGTTGTGGGTTACAGCTTGCATTGGTAGCTCAATGCCAAGCCATGAGGGTGCAGAGGTAAAGGTAAAGAGATGAGTTTCAGCTTTTGAAAGTGCTTAAGAGCTGCCTTTAGAACCCCCATTATCATATAAAGAATGGGACACGGAAGATTACCAGTAAATAATCCATCCATTCACAATTGTTTTGAGAGTTCTACGTTCTACAACAGAACTTAGGCTCTGGCTTCTCTAAGAGAGTTTTTTCAGATCCTTGTCTTAGCTGACCACAAGATGGAAAACATGTTGCAAAACATGTCATCATAAATTAGTGTACATTTTGATACCACCGTGTCTTTCCGTCACCTTATCTCATGGTGGATATCAGGAACTAAATTTTATTTCCTAAATCACTTGTAGTTTAATTTCAGATCAAAGAATGACGTTGTTGAGAAAACGTTTGCATCCTCTAACTATGAAAACATAGAATGGAAAATTGTACCTCTGAAGACCTAGGAGAGAATTGTTGTGTGATTTATTACCAATGTAGTACTACTGCATTGCTAAATATCAACAAATATATATATTTTGGTTCAGATTAGGGAATTTGGAATGAGATGGGAATGCAAACTACTGTGCTTGAGGTCAGTGAAAGCACAAGTAAGGGAGCTGGAGAATCTGAATGTTACGGCTGGCGTAAAATCTAAGACACAAGGGGTTCACTTCACAACACCTTGCTGATAAAAGTTGACTACTCCCATAGGGTTGCATACACATTTGGAGCAAAGTTTTGATTTTCAGGAATTCACAAAACTTGTCTGGCAAATACCCCAAAAGTTTTACGTTTTTGAATGTTTACCAACTCTTGCCTTTAAAACCACTAAAAATTCCCACAAACCCACCTCCTAACAAACAGATTTGCCCAGACAGAAATTACATCACACTGGTGGGATTGTTGTGTGAGCAATTTCTATTTATGAGGATAAAGTCCCACCATTCCTGAATCCCACACTCCTGAAACCGTGGGTGCAAATAGATTTATGCACCAGGCCTATAGTTTGTAATATGTTCTGCACATAAGTATTGACTCATCCTTGAAACTGTCTGTGATCTGCGGCAATTTACATTTGCTTTTTGTTCCCCGTCTACTTAAAGAACATGGACTAAAGGGAATCAGTATTTTACGTAGTATGCAGCGGTAATGCAGTGTAAGATAACTTTTAAGCGGTCTTTACCTGTTTATCTTTATATTTTTCTGACAACTGAACTGTGGAGGTGATTGTTCTCGGCTGCATTTGGGTCCAATTGCCTGTTACCTAGATGCCCTGATGTAACTTGCTGGCTATGCTCATTCTTTCAAAAAATAAATGCATGAGCTAGCCTGTGCTGCAAAGAACATGACGCCTGCCCAAGTATTTGCTTTACAAAAAAGGTTTTATTAAAATAGGCAGGAGCGTCACTGAATAACAGGAAACATTGGCGCTTCCATTATAGGCGTTATTATTGTAGACCAGGGGAAAATTGGAAAATAGTATTAGAATAGTCTTTCATAGCCTCAAGCCCGGTGTTAAATAGTTAATTATTGGTGGGGGTTAAGTATGCACCTACCACTAGCAATAAGGCCACCAACGCAATATAAGGTCCAGACATAATAAATGATTCCCTTGCTCAACCCTTGGTAGCTGTCAACGAGCAGGCAGGCTTAACTTGGGAGACAGGTGTGTGAAGCATTTAAAAACACCAACACATAAAATAAGTAACACTCAACACAAAATAAAAATCCACAACCAATTTATAAAAATAGGAAATAATTATATGATTAAAATGACACCAAAACAACAAAAATCCAGCATAGGAAACCGGAGATATGAATTTTTAAAAATGCACACCTTTTAGTGCTTAAAAACATATAGCACTAACTTGGGACATCTGGTCACACTTGACTGAGACAAACTCACATTTTGAGACTGACCGCGATGGAGCCATGGTCAGATACACTACCTGGGAAGCCCAGGTCAAAATATTACCTTTTGCACTTAGAAACTTTTCTGGAGGATTTTCTCTTGTCATTGAGCGAGGCTCCTCCTCAGGCCGGGATTCGATTCGACGACTGTGGCTTGTCGCAGCGCGAGGTCTTGTTGAAATCCTGGAAGTCTTGAGCTTTCAGTGGGATGAGCCTGAATACCAGGCCGGGTCGCGGTTCGATGTTGGAGGCCTGACTCTCGTTGATGGGTCAGTCACCTTATGAAGCTTTTTCCAAAAGTTGCTCCAAACTTCTCCAAACTTCTGGAACTTCTTCCTGAAGTTCCTTGTGAGGGTTCAAAGTGTCCAAAACACAAATCCAAGGGTCTAGAAGCTCTGAGATGGTCCTTGTAAGTGTAGGACTAGAACTTTCACAATGCGCCTGACCAAATCCTTAAAAGTCCACTGGACGCTCTCCAGGCTGGGGACTTCTTGGGGGAAACGGTGCAAGGAAGCTATGTTATCCTGTTGCTTTCAGGGAGTCCACTCCTTAATCCTTTCTGAAGCAAGGCAAATCCCTCAGAGCTGTAGTTCCAAGTGTGTAGCAGGCGCAGTCCTTCAGAGTGCATGCCTTTGTGGTGCAGGCCAGGGTTCCAGCAGGGCAGTCCTTCTTCTCCTTGTAATTTCAGACAGCAGATAGAAGTTGCCATGCAGCTCCCACATATTTATCCAATGTTCTGGGGCAACGAGTAGTGGGGGCACCCCTGAACAATGGGGTACAGGGTGCCACCCAAAAGCATACCAGTGTGGCATATTCTAGTCCCACAAAGCACTGTACTTTAGAATTCAAGATGGAGAATTTATCTCCTTGGGAGTAAGATCTAGCTAAGCAACCCACTGGTGTGACTCATTTCCCATAACACTCCCATTCCAAACCTCCTTCAAATTCCATTCCAGGGGCTCCAATTTGGCTGGGGTGTACAGGACGTGGGAGAAGCCCTGGGTGACATTCCTTACAGTCCTATTCTATTTGAAGCCCAGTTTGTGTATCCAGCCCCTTTGCTGGTCTGTGCCCTGCAGCTGCAGAGATCCCCCTCTCTCTCTCTGTGGAGGCCACTTATCACCTCATCAAAGCAATTTGGATAAGCCTGTTAAGGGCTGGCCAGTCAGGAGAGGCTGCTAGAAAGGCTGGATTTTGGCTCACAGAAAAGAAAGTTCTATAACTTCTTTTCTGTATTGTTGGATTTATCATTATCAATCTTTTAAGTCCTTAAGATATTATTCTAGCTCACTTCAGTCAATAGTTACACTGTATTTCAGTATTCCCATGTTACCCTATGGAGCTAAACGTGTTATAAAGGGGAAAAACGCAATTGGTAGTTGTTGGACTTGGCCCTTTTTGCAGGGTCATCCCTGAACTTTTTGCCTTCCTCCTAGTCTTTTTTTCTGACCTGGTGTTGGTGGTTTTAGGACTCTGGGCACTTTAGCACTGCTGTCCAGTGTAAAGTGCGTGTGCTCTCTGTGGTAAACATGGTAAGGTTGGTCTACACCTGTTTGGCGTATTTAATTTACCTGTCAGTCCCTTGTAAAGTGGTATCTCAGATACACAGGGCCAGTAAATTAAATGCTACTGGTGGGCTTGCAGCGCTGATTGCGCCACCCACCAAAGTAGTCTTTCAAACCTGTCTCAGGCCTCTGCCATTGCAGGGCCTGTGCGCGTAGTGTTACTACCGCTGTGATGTGGCACCTAAAGGGTGTGCCACGTCTGTGACCCCCCTTTTACTGCATGTCAGTCACCCCTAAGGTAGGCCCTAGCTAACCCTATGGGCAGGGTGCATTGTAGGTAAAAGGTAGGACATGTACCTTAAGTGTGTGACATGTCCTGGTAGTGACAAACAACCATTTTGGTTTCTCACTGCTGTGAGGCTGCCTCCCATAGGAATGCATTGGGGATTCCCTGATAGGTGTTTCAGCGGTAATTCCTGATATGAGAGGAGCAGCGTGGTCAAGTTTGGTATGTTTGGAATAGTAATAATAAATGCTGCGCAATGGTGTGCGCAGATTTATTATCACTATTTTAGAAATACCACTTTTAGAAGTTGGCATTTCTGTGTGGTATGTGTCTGCCTGCCTGATGTGCATTGCATGTCTGGCTCTGGAGTGACAGGGGCTGGTGAGGTGTTTGGCTCCAGGGAGGGCAGGGTGAGTCAGCGCCAGGCTGAATAGGAGAGCTGCATTTGGAGTAGTGGGAGGAGTAGTCCCATGACCCTGAATAGGTCTGTGCCTGCCAGGGTGAATGCTGGCCCTGCCCCCCTGTGGTGTGTCTGATGACCGAGCCCCCATCTGACAAAGGAGGGTGGAAGCCTGGTAAACAGAGTGCTTCAACACCCCCCAGAACCATTTGAGGCTGGTTCCCCAAGCCCTGTGCCAGGGCAGAACAAAGAAGAAATGTACTATAAATATTGGGGCTGTGACCCCATGAAAGGTGTGCTATTCTTGGGTGCTGTTTGGACCTGCTGGGCCCCAGGAGGAACCGCCACGAGGGCCTGCCCCTCTGCTGGAGGGCCCTGTGAGCTGGCCTGCCTGGGCCCAGCTTTACATTCTGGACTCTGATTCTAGCGCCTCGTGAGCGCTGCACCTTTGGCCTGCTGCTCCAGGACGAGAGGAGCATGTGAGGCCTGCAGCGCTGGGCTGCGAAGTGTCTGGAGGGAATCCCGGCGTGGGGATTCCCTTGTGGTCCTTAGGAGAGGAGCGGAAGCCCACCCCGCATTTTGGTGCTCCAGGTGGGAAGCGGGAGCCTACCCCGCATTTCCGTGCTCCAGTTGTCAAGCGGGAGCCTACCCCGCATTCCTGTGATTCCCCCGGGGTCCAGAAACGGAGCGGGAGCCCACCCCACATTTGTGTGCAATTTTCGAGAGGCCGCCACACCACGAGCGGCGACCCGGAAGACAGGCAACTTGCCTGGTTGTAGGCGGGGCTCCCGTGGCCAGAGAGAGCCCCGCGTGTTGTCAAGGATGTCCGTGAGCCGTGTCGCACTTGCAGGAAGTCAGGCAGGAGTGAAGCCTGGCTGTGGGCGGGCCCGGCCGGAAGCAGCGAGACCGAAGAGGAAGGCAGGCAACACGGTGCCTGATGTGAGGAGGGGCTCCCGTATCGGTGAGGGAGGCCCGGCGTGCCTACACGAAAAGGGTCGGAGTCTTGCGGGCTCCATTTCCACCCCCTCAGTCTCGCGGAGAGAGAGGCGGGTCCCTGGAGGCCGGAGGAGTGAGAAGAGGCCCCGGCAGCGGGGCCGGCCGAGGCACACTGCCGGTGCCTGAAGCCAGCGCGTTGAAAGCCCCAGTGAGTGGGGCTGAACTTGTTTTGCACGAGAGGAGCCCTGGGAAGGAGGGGCTCCCACGGCACTCCGTGGGTGCCATTCTTCTGCTGTTTCCAGCTGCACCGCGAGCGCGCGGGCAGCTGCACCAAGGGGGCGCGTTTATTTGGATCTCCAGGGAGGGGTGAGATACACCACGCGCCCCCAGTGCTTCGCGCACATGGTTTTCGCTGCCAAGGCAGCCGGAGGGCCAGTGGGAAGGCCCTATAACTCAGGGCCCTGACTTTTGGGACAGAGGGCATTTGGGCCCCCAGGATGGCCAGTGAGCCTGGGGTCATTTCGGTGTGTACTGGTAGGGCGCAAGGCCCTAAAAGAATGCATAATGCATTTATGCTGAAGGTGATTTATGCACCTGGGGAGTGTTACTAGGATGCACTCCTGAATGTGATTTATGCATAATGTGTTTATGCCTAATGTGATGCAGGCATAATGCGTTTATGTTGCTTGTGATGATGCTGAGTACAGTATTTTAACAGTAGTTACTGGTTGTTTTATATTTGCTACTTGTGCTTTCTAATGGTTCTGACAGCGGCCCGATTGGCCCTGTCATGTACATAATCCCCTGTAAATTACTACCTGGTGCCAGTGGGCACAGTGTATATGCGTGGTTATGATCTAATGTGTTTATGATAATACAAAGGCTATTTTTTATTTAACCTTGTGTGGAGTTTCTTTTGTGGTGTGCCTAGTGTGTCGCTGCTGTGTGTGTGTGTGTTGCGCAAACGCTTTACACATTGCCTCTGGGATAAGCCTGACTGCTCGTGCCAAGCTACCAAGGGGGTGAGCAGGGGTTATCTTCAGCGTGTAACTCCCTTGCCCTGACTAGAGTGGTGGTTTCTGCCTGGCTTGGGCGCATGCCCTAGCCAACCAGAAATCCCATTTCTAACAGTAGTTTTTCCCTCACCAGGGCATATAAACCATGTTTTAAAATGCCCCTGCTTATTTTTACAGGGCACCCTACCCTGGGGACACCTAGGGTAGACCTTAGGGGTGACGTATATGTAAAAATAAGGTAGTTTAATACTATGGAAGTACCTTTAAATCCAAAGTCTAATTTGCACGTAATTTCAATTTAAAAGCAACTTGCAAAGCAGGGCTGACTTTTAAACTGACAGCAGGCAACACAGCAGTGCACACTTAAGTGCCTCAAAGCTGCTGGGCCTCTAAACCTGCAAGCCCTATCATATACTGGGGACTTATAGGTTGTCAGCATGAATTGTAATTACACCTAATCATCATATACCTTTTTAATCAGAGCCCTGGGCCTGGTTAGCAGAGCCCAGGGCACACTCAGAGTCATTTACCACCAGTATCAGTCAAAAAATGGGGATGATGAGGGCAAAAAGGATTACTTCTCACACCTGTGTACATTAGAAACAAGATTTCTGACATAAGGGCCCAGATTTACTAAAAGTTCACACAACCCAGGGCATCAATAAAGTTGCTGCGTTGCTTGAACTGAAGAGAGCAGAACTGAGCCATGTTGACTAAGGAATGGCACACTTCAGGTCTCTCAATGCTCTGGCCCACTTTGTGCAGCCATGTGCCAATGCAGGCACCATTGTGTGTGCAAGGGTGTTTGCATTGTGGTTTGTATACTTTCTGTGCAGGAAGGGATTCAGTGTTTAATTTGTAAAATAATAAGTGCCAGGGCCCTGACCAGGAGGCTACTGCAGTTTGCACCACCCATTGCCCCTGACATCACTGCCAATGGTGGACAAAAACAACTACCAACCATCTTTCTTACCTGCAATTGCGACAGTTAAGATTCCAGGTCCCAAATCTAAAGGAATTGCTCGGGAGGCAGGTACTAGTAATTTTTTAATGTATATTGTATTCACAAACAACTGTTGTTCTGCTACTCTCTAAAGTAGATGAGCAGCACCACCATATGGCAGACTGTCATAAGTGTGGTGTTGACAATCAAGTGCTGGTGCCGAGCACTGGAAACCAATTAAGTGCCGGTGCTGAGCACCGGAAACCACCGGCTCAAATTAAGCACTGAAGGGATCCCTTCTTGCACAAAAACTATGCTATAAGACTGTTTCATCAATGTATGTGTGCTTCAGAATGCGGCACACATGCGAAGAGTCAAAAGAAGGAGAAATAAAAATATTTCTCCTCGTTACGCCAGCCTCAGGTATGTGTAGGATTTTGGTGTAAGTCCATATCTACAATTATTTGTCAATATGAATTTGCATCAAAATGACACCTCCCTGATTGCGCTGTGTTGTGTCACTTTTTTTTCCAAACTAACGCAAATTGCTATTTGCATTGGTTTGTAAATGCCAAACAGGATTTTGTGTCAGGTCTGCATTAAAGAAGTAAAGCAAACCCAATGCAAAACCTTTGTAAATCTGGGCCACGATTTTCTTGGAATTTCTTCCGTCTGACCTGGGTCATGCACCTGAAATGTATAATTTAGAACTGTAACACTAGAAGTACAAAACAGCCCTCCAAACAAGCCTAAAGTTGGGACGCTTGTGCAAGTGCTGTAGAATGTGTTCATCCACAGTTCAAAGGAAATGAAGCATGACGAGGGAAGTACAAGAGCACTGGCTGGGAGGTGGTTCAGTCCTGACGCAGAACTGAGATACATGGGACTGAGCCTGGCCCATTTCAGAGGCTGACTTCTGAAGGGAATTCTTCCCCGGCTAGCATCCCCGCCGGCGGCTGCTAATTCCCTTCATCCTTTCTGATCCCACAAGGGGTTGAACAAAAAGCAAGAGTGCTCAAGAATGCAAGGCACCACCTCACTGGTAAAAAGAGTGACATGAGAGAAGAGAAGCAATATCCTCATGATCCAGGAAAATGACATCTTGACCTTCCTGCACGTCATACTGTGGTTTAGGTTGAGATCTATAACAGTGACTGTATCTAAGCTGCCTTTGAAGCCAGCCTGGCTCTGCTGATCTTAAAATACCATCACTGAGGACCAGAATATTTAAAGTAGATGAAGGATGCATGTCGCGGGGCAAGAGGCTATCCCTGTGTAGCGAAGATGGGGTGAGGTGCATTCTACCGGTTCAAGCACTGATGTGCTTAGAGTTAGCAGTTCTGAATTAAATCCACAGCGTACAACAGACAGTACTAGGAGGATTTTTGAAGCAACCAGCAACTAATTTATTGCACTCTTCATATCTTGCTCAGAAAAAAAAGGCTGATTACTTTATCAAAGAATACTCTAAAGGGCAATGTGATGATTGAACATTAACAAAGGTAGCTTGATATCACTTGCTTCCTACACACATATGTGTCAACTGCTCCTGCATTATGTGGGGGGATTTCAGCCAGCCCCGACTTTTGGTTTTTCATCCATCGAAAGTAATGCTGCTAGAAAATTTGTGGCCCATACTTATGGGGACTGACACTACTATTCCCAGTTTGGTTTCCTTCTGATAGTGAAAAAACAGGACTATCTCAAAATCATCTTGATGATGTGGGGTCCCTGGGCAAGAATGCATATCTTTTTTGAGAAACACTGAAATCACTGTGAAGATTTAAGTATAGAGGATAAAAGTATGCAGGATTTATGAAGCCTCTTACAAGAATGGACAATAAAATATTATTTATGGTAAGAGATAACGCTGGGTAAGTCCTCAATATCATTTGTAGGGCTTGTAGGTGCAAAGGATGCTACAAATACCTGAATATGAGTTTCTGTGTACTGTGAAAAAGCCCACGACAAGGTACAGTTTGCCACCTTTGCACATTTCAGAAACCTGCATTTTTTTACCCCAAGTTCATAAATAACGTTTGATTGCTTAACCCCTTCGCTGCTAGGCCTTTCGACGGCCCCCCCCCCCCGTGCTGAGCCTTTTTTTGGCTGTTTGGGGCAGTTCGTGCTTAGGTCCCTGTAACGTTTTGACCACATAAGGTATCCACGCCAAATTTGCGTCCTTTTCTTCCAACATCACGGTGATTTTAAAGGTACCCAGGGTTTGTTGATTCCCCTGTAGGGGTTCCACAAATTAGCCAGAATACAGCTACATTATGTTTTTTTTTTTTTAAATAGGAAAAAAGTGCTGCAGATGAAAGCGTCTGTTTTTATCCCTGCAAATGCTATCAACAAAGGATTTGTGGTGCTGAATTCACCATCTTCCCAGCTTTCAGGGACTGACAGACTTTTGTCAGAAAACCAACATTTTTTACACAGTTTTGGCATTTTACTGGAACATAGCCTATTTGTGCTATTTTTTGTACTTTCAACCTCCTTAAGTGAGGTATCATTTTACTCGGAAGAACAAGGGGAACGCTGGGTGGTAGGATATTTGTGCTGGGATGGTGATCCTACACAAAAATGAGTGGAAAAAGTGATTTTTTTAAAGCTAAATTTGAGGTTTGCCGGGGATTTTGGGTAGGAAAACATTGGGAGATCCATGCAAGCCATACCTCACTGGACTCCCCAGGGTGTCTAGTTTTCAAAAATGTGTGGGTTTGGAAGGTTTCCCTAGATGGCCCCGAGTCCGGGGTCAAAAACCCAGGCACCCCCGCAAAACCAGGTCGTTTTATGATAGGTAGTTTTGAAGTCTCCACAATACGTTTAAGGCCCTTGCCTGTCGCGGGTACTAGACCCACCACAAGAGTGAGGTGCCATTTTTATCGTAAGACCTGGGGGAACACTGGGTGTTAGGAAATATGTGTCAGCCCGGTGATCCTATAACTTTCCCACACAAAAATGTGAGAAAAGTTTTATTTGTTCAGCAAAATTTGAGGTTTGCAGGGGATTCTGGGTAGGAAAACGTTGGGGGATCCACACAAGTCATACCTCCCTAGACCTCCCTGGGTCTCTAGTTTTCAGAAATGTGTGGGTTTAGTAGGTTTCCCTAGATGGCTGCCAAGCCCGGGACCAAAAACTCATGTGACCCCCCTTGCAAAACCAGATTGTTTTGTGATAGGTAATTTTGATGTCTCCATAATACGTTTTGGGCCCTTGCCTGTCGCAGGTACTTGGCCCACCCACACGAGTGAGGTACCATTTTTATCGGGAGACCTGGGGGAACACTGGTTGGAAGGAAATTTGTGTCAGTCCAGTGATACCACAGCTTTTCCACACAGAAATTTGAGAAAAATTTGATTATTTCTGCAAAATTTGAGGCTTGCAGGGGATTCTGGGTAGGAAAACTTTGGGGGGTCCACGTAAGTCACACCTTCCTGGACTCCCCCGGCTGCCTAGTTTTCAGAAATATGTGAGTATGGTAGGTTTCCCTAGATGGCTGCCAACCCCGGGACCAAAAACGCAGATGGTCCCTATCTATCAGAAAACGACCTGGTTTTGCAAGGGGGGCACCTGCGTTTTTGATCCCGCACTCGGCAGCCATCTGGGGAAACCTACCAAACCCACACATTTCTGAAAACTAGACACCCAGTGGAGTCCAGGGAGGTGTGGCTAGCATTGATCCTCTTACGTTTTCCTACCCAGAATCCACTGCAAACCTCAAATTTAGCTGAAAAAAATCACATTTTTATCACATTTTTGTGTGGGAAAGTTGTGGGATCACTGGGCTGATACAAATTTCCTACCACCCAGCATCCCCCCAGGTCTCCCGATAAAAGTGGTACCTCACTTGTGTGGGCAGGCAAAGTACCCGTGGCAGGGAAGGGCCCAAAACGACATCAAAAATAATCTATCACACAATTAACTGGTTTTGAAAGGGGGCCACCTACATTTTTGGTCCAGGGCTCGATGGCCATCTAGGAAAACCTACCAAACCCATACATTTCTGAAAACTAGTCACCTGGGGGAGTTCAGGGAGGTATGGCTTGCGTGGATCCCCAAATGTTTTCCTACCCAGAATCCTCTGCAAACCTCAAATTTAGCACAAAAAAAATCAAATTTTCCTTGCATTTTTGTGTGAGATCACAGCGCCGGCAAAAATGTCCTACCACCCATTCTGGGTGCCCCCACCCCTACGTATATATAAAAAAAAAAAAATCCCTGGTGCTCAGGGGCTATTGCCCCCATCTGCCTCCTGGGGGAGACAGAAAGTCTTTTGCCTTCTTTGGGGGGTAGGGTGGGGGCATTGGCATGCCCATTCTGGGCAGCTCCTACCCCTGGCCTATAAAAAAAGAATCCCTGGCATCTAGGGTGCTTTCTGCCCCCCGGGGGCAAAATTTAATGGGGGGAGCAAAGGCCCTTGCCCAAGGGGCCGCTCCCCCCTTCCCTGATGGCTAGTGGGTCGATCCCTGCTCCCAACTCTCCATCACTCACCGGACAATCTGTTGAACTGGACCGATGTTCATGTAACAAAACTCCACACCTATCACTGTTGAGGGGCCCTGCAATCAGGACTGGCTCTGCTTCTGAGAATCCCCAGGTTCAAACACCCTGCACTGGTGGTGTCTCTTTCATGGTGCGGATAGCCTAGCTTCCTAGCTAAGCTTCCTAGCGCTGTCCATGCAAAAATCAGAAACCTTCACAATCACCTGGAGTTCTGAAAAGCTGTAAAGAAATGGCTTGCTTCAGCCACCTGATCCTACCACACCAACTAGAATTCTCAAACAACTCCTCTAACCTGACATGCAACCTCCAACAATGAAGATCACTGAAGATGTTATGCACTGGCAAGTGCAACTCTACCTACCATGCACCCTCCTGCATCATGGGCATACCTAAGCACAGCACCATGGCCCAGTGGCACCCATCACAACATGAAGATAGGGGGAAGAGGGATGGACGGACGGGCGGGCAAGGTATGGGAAAGGGACGGGAAAATAATCGTTTTTTAAAACGTACCTCTCGCTGTTGCCTCCAACGCTGACGGCTGCCTCGGTGCTCTCCCAGCAGCCTCTCTGAAGGCAGAGGCTTCCCAGCCAATCCAGACGCTGCTCTCTATGAGAGTAGCACCAAGATTGGTCTGAGCGGCCTACTATGAGGCTCAGACAGTCCCTAGGAACCTGCGGCTTTTCTCCAACCCAGCTATGATTACAGCTGTGTTTGAGAAACAGAAGTGTGCATGTCTGTTTGGCCGGCCTAGGACGGCCGGCTAAACTTACATGTGCACTTCTAAGTGCCCACCAAATGCCTGCCATTGCCCAGCCACGCCCTACACGCATGCCAGAGCCAGTCACAGAAAAATAAATTGATATAGTTTCATTACCATTTAATTTTTCTGTGACTGATCCCGACTAGTGGGGCGACGCTCCTGCGCCGTTACAGAGGAGCCGCCCCTTCTGGGCCCATTTATAGTAAACTAGTCTATAAGGTGTACATTAAACATGCCTTTGACCTGGGTTCAAAAGTTCTTCAAAATGAGAAATGTACTGTAATGTTGTATTTAAAACAGGTAGCTGAATGATTATACACTAAATCAGTTCCTTGTTACTTTATTGATTCTTTCTCCCTTGACATTTCCAGCCCTTCAAAAAGTGAGTGACCAGTGTTCTGATCAAATTAGATCTCCTTCGAACTCATTAAATCTTTCTGATGTCCTGATTAAGCCCAGAATCTAACAAAAACATACAGAACACAGAGGGCGCGCCAGTGGAGTGGCTGAGGATGTGGCAGGGACGGCTCCTCTGTAATGGCTGAGGAGTGTCGCCCCACTCGGCAGAGTCAGTCACAGAAAAATAAAATGATAATGAAACAACATAATTTAATTTTTCTGTGACTAGCTCTGACATGCGTGTATGGCAGGCGGGGCCTGGCCATGACAGGCAGGTGGTGGGCACTTAGAAGTCCACATGTAATTTGGCCGACTGTCCTATGCCGACCAAACACACATGCGCACTTCTATTTCTCCAACCCAGCTGTGTTCACAGCCAGGTTGGAGAAAAGCCGCAGGCTCCCAGGGACTATCTGACCGCCAGAGCAGGCCACTCAGACCAATACTGGCGCTGCTCTCATTGAGAGCAGCATCTGGATTGGTTGGGCAGCCTTCCCAAAGACTGCTGAGAGAGCACAGAGGCAGCCGTTGCCGTCGGAGGCAGCAGCAAAAGGGACGTTTTTAAAAATTATTATTTTCCCATACCTTCCCCGCCTGCCTCCGTCTGTCCCCCACCCCCCATCTTCATGTTGTGGTGGCTGACACTGGGGCCCAGGTTTATTATTTTTGTGTAACACAAAAAAAAAGCACCTGCTGCTGTTATCACCTGTGCTGGCAAACCAGAAAACTGCCTTATGCAATGCTCACACATCGGATTTCTGCTGTGCACTGCAGCGCATACGCAATATTGTTAGGAAAAATTAAGGTATTCCCCTTTCTGAACCAAGAAGGTGTTATTTTCGGATGCAAAGTTTGGTCTGCATAACTTAGTAGATTGGTCTTTGCACCCATAGATATGGATGTTTGCAATGATTTGCCCACGTTACACCCCTTTTCTGGCCCCATGGTGCAAATTGCAAGGCACATTTCCGATAACTTTGTACGACTTTGCTTGGCTTTTTGCTACATTGCACCGGCACAAACCTTTAATAGATCTTGGCCTAGGCTTTTCGTTTTTCATTTTTGCAATGAAACATTAATTTCATATAATGTGGTATGTGGCAGATAATCAGGACTTGTACCAGCCACATAGAGTATGTATGAGGCCACCAAGCGTTATGTACATAATAATGGCACATGTAAAGTGTATATACACATTTAAGTGCATTTACGTGTGTGCAAGTACAAGTATGTGCAAAATGTAATAACAAAGTACTGATGGAGCAGGAAGTACATGACCAAGTTCTCCAGGATTGTTAAGTAAGTCACTGTTCTATGCTGTATTTATTTTTAACAGCTTTTAGAAGGCACACAAATGCAGAGTCACAGAAATCAAACAGAGGACTGAGCAATGAATTATGATTATTTTATCGAGTTTGTATCTACACGCTCTAATACTGTACCTACATTACTTGGCTATACCATCCAATAGTTTAAAGTATATTTAATATAGAAAAATCACTGTATGTATTTCAGCATGTGTGCTTGTGTGTGTGATTGTGAATGTGCATAGACGTGGCCCTGTGTAACCACTTGGTCATCTGACTGCTGAGGAGAAAAATTCAGAGATTAAGGTGACCGGGTAATGATTGACATTTAGGAAAATGGATTTTAAACTTGAGGCCCGTATTTTCCTACATTTTGCACTGGGTTTGCGTTACAAAAGTGTTGCAAACCACTACAAAAGTGTTTTTTATCTTTACTTTCCAGCAAAAAACATGTTTTGCACTGGAAATTATCTAAAAGTAACGCAAAGGAACGTGAAGCACTGCTTTGAGTTACTCAGTATCAAGGGGGTGTTACACGGGCGGTACATGGGCGTTCCCATGCAAATACCATTGCTTTTTGACGCAAAACCCGATCTACCAAAAATTTGAGACAGGGCTTTTCATCAAAAATGAACGTCATTTGAAATCAGGTGTTAAAAGGAGAAATGTTTTCATTTCTTCTTTCGTTTTCGACTTTTCATGTGTGCTGCACTGTACAGCACACATTCAAAGTAGGAAACATTTTAAAGCTGTCTAGGCTTAGTATTTTGTACTCTAAGGGTATTCCTCCAGCACAAAACCAATGCTAGACTCACACATGCAGCCTTGCACTATGGCACAAAGGTGTGTGAATTGTACTTTGCAGCTAAATTCTGCGCAAGGGAGAGGGAAGGAGAGAGCCATATCTCTGCCGATATGGCGCTCTCCTGTTCTCTCCTTCTCACGCAACGCAGCTTTTTTGCCTGCTGTGCTGCGTTGCTTGAAAATTTTTTAAATCTGGGCCTGAGTGTGTGTTTGTGTGAAGAAGTGCATGTTCATGTATTGGTTCAATTGTATGAATATGTTTCATGTTGATAACATCACCAACTCACTGTTCTCTCAGAGAGAATCACTATTACAATCCAGAAAACTTAAAAGTGCCTGAGAAGCAAGAAAACTGGGGCCCCAACTCTGAATAAGCGTTTGTATTCGACTTATACTCAGTGTGCCACAGAGACCAACAGCCTCGCCATACTAATGCCTGCTCTTGCACCCTGCCACTAGGTGGTGCTACCTGAAGTGCTGCTGTGACTTTTTCTGCATCTTGAATACCTATTAATACCTTGTGCTGCACTCCTATATTCATTCGCATGCTCTTATGATCATATTGGAAATCAGACCAATACCAGATTCCATCCTGGGTTTTGGGTCCAGTCTGGAGTTGCATGCTGGTCTGTGTCCCTTCCCTGAGGTTAAGACCTAAATAAGAGATATTCAAAGAATCTTATTATAGTTTTAGCCATATCTTAGGACTTCTAGAATCCAGCCATGTTCTCAACAAGATCCATTCCCTATTACATCCCGGAGTTTGCTTTTATTTCTGTCCACTGGCTGCTTTCTGGAATCTGACTGCGTTTTTTCCGGCAGAGGGCTGGGGGAGGGCCTTTAACTGTGCTCACCAGCTCTGTGCTGCAGCGAGCACACATCAGCACCTCCTTCCACCCTAAGGGGGTGTGAGCTAGAAGGACGCTATAGAGAGAGGTTTATGTACCTATTTTCATATTTTTAAATTGCACAGCTCTACCCAAGATGGCGTAAATGCGCCCTACAGACTAACAATGAATACATATAAACATTCTCTTTATAATGAGTTTGAAAGGATAAACTAGTTAAAGTACATTGAGCCAAAAAAGGGAACACCACATTGATAATAGGGGTGGAGACTTGCCTACTGTCACATTAGGGACAGTAGGCAAGGGAAATTTAAAGGGATAACTGGGCCAGAGGGAGATATAGATATTCACATAAAAGCCTAGTTGAACAAATTAATTTTGTTTTTGTACTAAACTGAATGAGATCAAGTTGCTACCTACCGTACTACAGCAGACATATCCGCGGTGTAGGAGCTGCCCCGGAGAATGTTTATGGCACAGTCTGATGAAAATGATTTCCCTAGATTTCAAATGTTAGATTGTCTCCACTTCTGAAGTTTTTCTTACATCCTGAGATTTTCAAAGCAAAGACAAGGTGTGATGCGTTTAGTAGATGTACTGCCTTGTATATTACAAAAGCTAATTTGTAATCCATTAGGGCTTCTATAGGAAGTTAGTGAAGATCTTTGTACTCAAGGGATTCGTTATCAAAATCTTTCTTTCAAGACATCAATTTGGCCGTTCTGTGTGGCACAGCTTTAAAAGGTATCAGTGACGTTTTGGCAGTCCTAAAAGGGCAGCATATCGGAAATCTAGCAAAACTGAAACACTAAGTGGAGGTCTTTAGGAAAACCTTCGGACTGAAAACGTTTTTGTTTTGTACACAATACAGAGCAGCTAGAGTGCTTTTCAGAGAGTGATCAATAGGTGCACTCGTGGAAAAATGCGCATCAATCCTAAAGCCAAAGATTTTCCGTTGGGGCGAGATTTTGGGTAAAGCCATTAGTGTTGAATTTGAAGAGTCATGTTTTATTTAAGTTAGATTTGAGTTGTCTGCAAAGTAGGAATGTTTTTTATCAACTGTCATTCGGTTGACCGCCTGCTTTGTAAGGACTGGCTTGACAGTGTGGCTGTCGCCAGACAATTTTGGGAGAATCGCCAGGAAAGGAGCTTTGGCTCCACCCACATGTTGGGTGCTAGGAGGACATGTTTTGACTGGGCATATGTTCCGTGCTTCCACAAAAAAGTGCCCATTCTCCAGGCACCTCTGATCATTTTATCTATTTATCCAGCTGCCTGAGCTTGAGAGCAGAACTTAAGTTAACATGGAGTTTTAGGTCTAGCTCTTCGGTGCAACTGTCACCTGGCATAAGTAATCAACAAAAATTAGCTTTCAGAGTCCTACTGAGAAAGTAGCTTAGGCTTCCCTCACATGTTGGTCCCTCTGAACACAGGATTTATTTAGACTGAATTTGTGTGCTAGCCAAGCAATTTGGTGCTGGTTACCCGATCTGACAAACCATGCGTATAGAAGAGTTGTACTGTCAGAGCCCTTGCTAAGACTAATTAGGACAAATGCAAAAATAACAGTTGATGGACAGAATGCAGAACAATGTCATACATTCACCCCAGTACAGAGATCTGGGCCTAAATCCATCGTTTTTTTGCTCACCATGCCATTCCAGCTTGAACCCAGCCATATGCAAATCAGTCTTGACCCTGCGCCTCATGGGAACAGTCCAGCCCGAACTGCCAAGCCAGGTCCTCCCTGGACTGGAAACAAGCATCCTAGGACTGGTTTCGGGGTTTCACCCCTCTTCAGCCAGGATAGCTTGATTCCAGTGGCATGGAGAGCACGGGACAGGATACACAGGGTCAAGACTGATTTGCACATGGCTGGGTCCAAACTGGGGTGGCGCAGTGGGCAAAAGAACGATGGATTTAACCCAGATCTTTTGACTGGGGGAGATTGTTTGCATTGTCAGCATTCCGTCCATCATTTGTTTGCTGTAACACTTTTCGCCCTAAGTGGGATGGGTATGCCCAGACGTGGGTCCCTTGCCCACTGCGCCACTGGATTCAAGCTAGCCTGGCTGAAGAAGGGTGACATACCCTGAAACCGGTCCCAGGATGCTTGTTTCGGGTCCAAGGAGGACCTGGCCTGGCAGTTCGGTCTGGACTGTTCCCATGGGGCACAGGGTCAAGACTGATTTGCATATGGCTGGGTCCAAACTGGGGTGGCGTAGTGGGCAAAAGAACGATGGATTTAACCCAGATCTTTTGACTGGGGGAGAATGTTTGCATTGTCAGCATTCCGTCCATCATTTGTTTGCTGTAAGACTAATTAGGAGACATAGTATTTTGTTCTGCCAAGTGTCATTTTGTATATTATGTAATTGTATTATGACTGTGTGTCTGATGGTTGTCTTGTAGGAAAGCTACAGGCCTGATTGGTTCACTAGGAAAAATGATTTCTATAGCGATTGGTCTGATCTGTTTATTATGAAAAAGTTATAATAAACACATAAGGTGAGATATATTGATTGTGAATAGGATATGTTAAAATCAACAGGCATTTAAAGGTAGATTGTTATTTCTCTATGTTAAAGCTGACAGTTAGGTATTAACTACCTTTGTACGTAATAATTTTGTTGCTGGTTACTTCCTCTGACAAACCCCAGGGGGAGAAGCTTTACACTGTAATAATTCTTTCTAGAATATCTTCTCAGATGTCTGCAAGGACCTTGTAATTAAAAATGTGTTAAATAATATATACATCCATATCCTATAGAAACATTGAGGGCCTTTGGTTCAGTGTCAGTGTCACTGCTCTCCCCCGCGTAGCTCCACCAGGTAGGTGTTCAAGGCCCTCCTCCACCCGCAGGCTCCTGCCTGCGCCTCATCCCTGGTGGTCTAGTGGAAGAGCACCCTGCTCTTCTGTTATTTTGCTCTGTCCTGTTGTCCTTACGCCTCGCTGTCTGCCCTTTAACCTGTCTGCCTCTTTTGTGTGTCTTTTTCTCTGTTTCTATGCCCTTTCACTTGTCTGCCTCTTTTGTGTGCCGTTTGCTCTGTTTCTCTGCCCGTTCACTTGTCTGCCTCTTTTGTGTGCCGTTTGCTCTGTTTCTCTGCCCGTTCACTTGTCTGCCTCTTTTACATTGCTTTTTTTCTCTTTTTTCTTTCTTTTCCTTTTTTTCATTTTGCCTTTTTTGCCCTTTTCTCTTATGCCTCTTCCCTTTTTTTCTCCTGCTCGCCCCACCCCGTCTTCCCTCCGCTGCTGTCCCAGCAGCCCCTCTCCCCCAGCGTGTTGCTCCCGCCTCCCAGCTGATCACGCACCCCGACCCCTACTTAATGGTGCCCGCTGCGCGCAAGAAGAGCAAGACCCCTAACCTCTTTGGTCAGTGTCACTGCTCTTCCCGCACAGCTCCACCGTTAAGGCTCTGACCTTGAGCTCCTCCAGGTAGGTGTTCGAGGCCCTCCTCCACCTACAGGCTCCTGACTGCGCCTCATCCCTGGTGGTCTTGTGGAAGAGCACCCTGCTCTTCTGCTATTCCACTCTGTCTTCTTGTCCTTGCGTCTCGCTGTCTGCCCTATCACCGTCTGCCTCTTTTGTGTGCCTTTTTCTCTGTTTCTCTGCCCTTTCACTTGTCTGCCTCTTTTTCATTGCCTTTTTTTTCTTTTTGCCATTTTTTTTGCCTTTTTCTTTTTTTGCCTTTTTCTCTTTTGCCTCTTCCCTTTTTCCCCCTGCTCGCCCCTGCCCCCTCTCCCCACGCTCCCCATCACTGCTGCCCCCACAGCCCCCCACCCCCCCAGCGTGTCGCTTCTGCCTCCCAGCTGATTGCCCTCCCCGACCTCTACTTAATGGCGGTCGTTGGCGTGCCCACGCCAAAGGCTAGCCCACCTGCGCCTGTCCGCAACCCGACCGCGACCAGCACCAGGGACTCTGGTCCCCCGACCCCCCGCTGCTATGACCCCGACACTCTCCTTGCAGTCAGCCCCGGACGCAACAGCAATTGTCAGCTCTCAACGACGAACAACACCCAAGACCCGATCTCGTGCCAACACTGCCGCCCCACAGACTACATACTACTTGGAGACCTGAACTTCCACCTGGACAACCACAGCGACCCCAACACCACCGTCCTCCTAGAGAACCTCACTAGCATAGGACTGAAGCAACTTGTCTCCGCCCTCACCCACAAAGCAGGACACACACTCAACCCTATCTTGCTGGAGGAAACAACATTCTCTTCCGCCACACCACGGAACTGCTCTGGACCGACCTCCACTGCATCCATTTGTCCTTTTCGAAACCCACCGCACACAAACACATGCGCTGCCTCCCATGCAGAAACTGGAACAAAGTCTCCGTAGAACACCTCACCTCTGCCCTCACCTGCACTCCACCCACAACTACGACAGACGCCAACACAGCATCAAGCAACCTCCACCAATGGACCACCAACTGTGCCAACGCTCTCGCTCCCCTCCAGAACACCAAGAGGCAAACCAGCAAGAAAGCCAATTGCTTCAACATAACTCTCCAAAAAGCCAAGCGCTCCTGCCGACGACTGGAAAAGACGTGAAGAAACAGCAAAACCACGGAAGCACACTCCGCCTACAAAACAGCCATCACAGCACGCCACCAACTCATCAAATCCACAAAGAAGAACTTCCTCCAAGACAGAATCCTCTCCAACGCCCAAAAGGAACTCTTCGCCATCATACAGGAATTCGCTAAACCCAACAGCAAAGCAACAGATGTCCCTCCCTCTCAAGACCTCTGCAACAGACCTCAAGATCAAGACACTCTACAACAACTTCGAAGATCAAGACCCCTGAACTGCCACAACCCCCACACCCAGCAATGCCACCCAACAGACCCTTCTCAACTGGACCCCTCTCACGACAGAAGACACCATAAAGACTATAAAGAGCATCCACTCCAGAGCACCCTCTGACCTCTGCCAGCTGCACATGTTTCACAGGGCCGCCACTGCCATCGCACCCGAGCTACGTCAAACCATCAACTGCTCCCTCGAGACAGCCACATTCCTCAACAACTGGAAGCATGCCAAAGTCAACCCCCTCCTAAAGAAGCCCTCTGCAGACCCGACGGACCTCAAGCACTTCAGGCCCATCTCACTGCTTCAATTTGCAGCCAAAGTCATTGAAAAGGCTGTCAACACCCAGCTATCACACTTCATAGAAACCAACAACATCCTAGATACCTCTCAATCTGGATTTGGCAGCAACCACAGCACCGAGACCGCCCTCCTCACCACCACCAATGACATCTGCGCCCTCCTCAATCAAGGCCATACAGCAGCCCTCATCCTCCTGGACCTATCAGCAGCCTTCGGCACCATCTCCCACCGCACACTAGCCACAAGGCTCCACGACGCCGGCATCCAAGGAAAGGCCTTAGACTGGCTACGATCCTTCCTCTCAGGCAGAACACAGAGAATAAGACTCCAGCACTTCCTCTCAGAACCAACAGAGATCAGATGCGGAGTACCCCAAGGATCCTCCCTCAACCCCACCCTCTTCAATGTCTACATGGCCCCCCTAGTAACCATCGTCAGAAACCGTGGGCTCAACATCATCTCCTACACCAATGAGACCCAGCTCATTCTCTCCCTCACCAAGGAACCAGACATCACCAGGCACAACTTCCAAGAAGGGATGAAAGCCTTCGCGACCTGGATGAAGAACAGCTGCCTGAAACTCAACTTGGAGAAAACAGAAGTCCACATCCTCGGGCCCACCCCCTCTGCATGGGATGACACCTGGTGGCCCCCGCCCTCGGAAACCCACCCACCCCAATGGACCATGCACGCAACCTCGACATCATACTGGACTCATCACTCACCATGAATCGCCAGATCAATGCCGTCTCCTCTGCATGCTTCAACACCCTCTGCATACTACGCGAAACATTCAAGTGGATCCCCCCGACTCCAGGAAAATCATCACTCACACACTCATCACCAGCAGACTAGACTACGGCAACATTGCCTATGCCGGAATCAACAAAAAACTCCTCCGCAAACTCCAGACCATCCAGAACGCCAGAGCCAGACTAATCCTCGATATCCCACAGCACAACCACATCACCCAACACCTCCACGACCTCCACTGGCTCCCCATCGAAAGAAGAATAACCTTCAAGCTGCTCACGCACACCTACAAGGCTCTCCACAACACTGGACCCCAATACCTCAATGACAGAATCTCCTTCCACACCCCCAAGAGAAACCTCCGCTCAGCTGACCTCTTCCTAGCAACCATCCCTCACATCTACAGTACCAGAGCAGGTGGAAGATCCTTGTCCTACCTCGCAGCCAAGACCTGGAACGAACTCCCCATTCACCTTCAATGGAGCATGACACTGCACCAATTCAGGAAGGACCTCAAGACCTGGCTCTTTGAATGACCCTAACGGAGCTGTTCACACCCACCCCCAGCGCCTTGAGACCCTCACGGGTGAGTAGTGAGATTTACAAATCCCTGATTGATTGATTGATTGATTGATTGGGTCCACTCTGTTCTGCCGCTGGTCTGTCTATGTGTCATTTACACTGTGCTTCCTACCAAGACAGCAAACTGCATTGGCAAATGGTTCACTCTGCATCAGTCATTGGCTCTTTTGCCCAGTGAATGATGGTTTTTTCTGATCACGTGTACATCTACCTGAAAATGAGTGTGCTTTTGTATCAAGACTAGGTGCCTAGTCCTTTAGGGGCCCATTACGATACCCGGCGTAAAAAAATCCGCCAGGCATGGAAGCGGCAAAAATCCGCCCGCACACACCGTCTGAACACCGACCACGCCATTACGATTACACAAACCGAAAACCGCCATCGGCGAAAAATCACACAAAATACCGCCCGCCATCGTCCGAGTCGGAGTCAAACCGCCCGCCACGGACGGAAACACGCACGACAACACAAAACCGCCCGCCCTCACGGCCGACACACCGCACGTGAAATTACGATCGCACCGCCATGAGCGCGGGAAAACTACAAATATACCGCCCGCCAGCGCAAACAACGCCGATGAGAATCGACACGGCAGAAGCCATGGCGCCCACGTCCCTGCACAGAAACCATCCGCTCACAAAACCAATAGCACACAACATGGCCAACAAGTCCACACAGCAAGGCACGCACAAATACACAAGCACAGTACACATCCCGAAAACACCCACCCGGACAAACAAAAACTACAAAGGCCAGAACCCCAGACACAACACACCTGAAAACAACAGACCATGAGGACACACCCACATAGGTAAGTACAAAAGCAGCACTCCCACAGACCACAACCCCTTGCAACATTGCAAACCAGAGAGGAGAGGAGAGGACACAGTGACACAGCAAGGACAACAGCACACCACAGAAACGCACACATCACAACCACCACCACCACCACCACCACCACCAAACACCGGCACCACAAACCCCCTGCACATTACACAACACACACCGCACCAGCACCACAAACACCATGGCACCACAAAGAATGCCCAAGTTCACGCCCATTGAGCTGACGGTCATGGTCAACGAGATCATCAAGGTGCACCCACAAATCTATGGGAACATGGTCCAGCACACACCACTAGCCACCAGAAACAGAATGTGGAACCGGATCGTAGACCAGGTCAATGCAGTCGGGACCCTGCCCAGGAACAGAGTCGAAATAAACAAATGGTGGAATGACGTCAAGAGCCTGGTCAAGAAGAAGGAGGGCAAAAACAGAGAGCTGGCTGCCGTCACTGGCGGAGGGAATCCCGCGCTCTTCAAGACCTTCAAAGCGTGGGAGGAGAAGGTGCGAGTCATCATACATCCCGAGATCCTCGCCGGATTAGCAGGGGAGTGGAGGCTGGTAAGTACAAACTAATGTATACCAGCACACCGCTATGTACTCACATGCACTACCACCATGCCACAGCTCCCAGGGACAAACACCCCCATGTCCAGCACACAATACACAACACACACATGCAACAGACACCACCACACACAGCCCAAACAGAACAACTGTAAGATGCGTGGGGACATGTGTACACTCATCCAGCCACGTAACCACCAACAGGTCCCCAAATATGCCAGAAGCGCCACAACGAGCACCCACCACACCCATGTGTCCGCCACAGCTGCACTAACCGACAAGTAACAGGTAAGTGGCAGGAACACAAAGTGCAGTGGGTGGGACGGTGGACAGCCCAAGTACAACACACACCAGGCCCCTAGTCCCACAGCACAGCAAGGAGGAGCATCCCCCACACCCCACAGCCACGTGTCAGCCACCGCAGTGCACAACGACAGCCGAAAGGCAGACATCACGGTCCACAGCAATCGGTGTCAGTGGGTGTCCAGCCACCCCCACGACCCACAACACCCCCCACCCCCACAGACCTGCAACATGGAGCACCCCCGCTTAGAGCCATGTGGCATCCAGTACAGTGCACGCACGAACAACCTGCAGGTGGGAAACTGGACAGGGCTGGATTACTGGAGGCATGAGGACCGGAACACGACCAACACATGGGACATGTCACGTAGCAGACGAACACGCAGCACCGCCCACCGTCACGAACAAGTGAACAATGTGCACACGGACATGAACAACAGACTCACACCCCACATGACCCATCACAGACATAGCAACACCCAAGGAGCCACGTCTGCATGCACAAGCCACACTGAATATAGTACCACACGGCAGCCACTGTGCAACTCATCACACACAACCGAAACACCATTGAAGTCCTGTCCATGTAGCCCCTACTGCCTGTCAACCACACACCCCACAACTACGCCTATGTAAGACAAACAACACTAGACGCAACAGAGCGGAACAACATAAATGCACACGAACACCACTGAACCCATCAAACACACAGACACACCATGCACATACAACATACCATCCATCCCATCCGTCAGCCCCAGTCTCATGAAAGGCATGTCATCCGCACAGCTGCCACACATACAGCAGTCACGCTAAGATACATGCCCATGACCAACCATGTGCCAGAAGTCAATGAAGCGCACGACACACTGTGAGCAACAACACACAACATGGGCCACACCCCCGAGCACTGCAGTGATGCACATGGCACAGGGCAGCACGCACACCAAGGAGATGGGACAACTGCAATACGTTGGCTGGCACACAACCATCACTCACTCATAACGATGCGTCCAATGCCATGTCCAGTAATCACAACAGACAGCAAATATGCAGGCCATGTCAAGCATGCACACACCTCAAACCATGCACTGTCATGCTGCCACAACACATGTCACGTTCGGCACCCATGGCTCACAGCATGTACCCCAAAAGCATATTCCCTCCCAAATGCGAATCTGGGGCATGGCCCCCATGTTGCCATATGCGTTCCTAAGCGTTCCATTTGAACCCCAAAAGCATATTCCCTCCCAAATGCGAATCTGGGGCATGGCCCCCATGTTGCCATATGCGTTCCTAAGCGTTCCATTTGAACCCCAAAAGCATATTCCCTCCCAAATGCGAATCTGGGGCATGGCCCCCATGTTGCCATATGCGTTCCTAAGCGTTCCATTTGAACCCCAAAGCATATTCCATCCCAAATGCGAATCTGGGGCATGGCCCCCATGTTGCCATATGCGTTCCTAAGCATTCCATTTGAACCCCAAAAGCATATTCCCTCCCAAATGCGAATCTGGGGCATGGCCCCCATGTTGCCATATGCGTTCCTAAGCGTTCCATTTGAACCCCAAAGCATATTCCCTCCCAAATGCGAATCTGGGGCATGGCCCCCATGTTGCCATATGCGTTCCTAAGCGTTCCATTTGAACCCCAAAAGCATATTCCATCCCAAATGCGAATCTGGGGCATGGCCCCCATGTTGCCATATGCGTTCCTAAGCGTTCCATTTGAACCCCAAAAGCATATTCCCTCCCAAATGCGAATCTGGGGCATGGCCCCCATGTTGCCATATGCGTTCCTAAGCGTTCCATTTGAACCCCAAAAGCATATTCCCTCCCAAATGCGAATCTGGGGCATGGCCCCCATGTTGCCATATGCGTTCCTAAGCGTCCCATCTGAACACCAAAAGCAAAGTACAAACCAGACCCAGGATGGGCCAGGAGCCCGCATACACCAGAGTCACAATAAGTAGGGGCACAGCAACACACCCATCGGCATGGCCAATCCGTCCCATGCCACATGTGCACAGCACACAGTCCCATTGCCAAGCACACACAACTACAAATGCTACAGCCACACACACGCCTCCGGGAAACCCATGTACGAGATTGCACGAACTGTTAATGTCAGACGACAAATACATACTTCGCCAGGTGCAACACAATAACAAATCTCATTCTCTCCACAGGTGACGAACTGCCGGATGCTGGGGATGGAGACAGCAGCCAGCACAGCCAGCCTACAAGCCCCCAACGAGGACACACGGATGTGGAGGATCTCACCTCCTCTTCGGACACGGACCACCAAGCAGGCCCATCTGGTGTGGCAGGGCCCAGCCGCTCCCCAGGACCCCTCCTACCCACCAACCCATCATCCAGGGCTGCTGAACATTCCCAGCCCCCTGCTGCCACTGTCGTTGCGGCCACACCCACGGTCATTGCAGCCACACCCACGGTCATTGCGGCCACTACCACTGCCGCAACCGCCACCATCGCCGCACCGACCACCACCGCCGCCACCACCACCACGTCTTCGCTGGCACCAGCCCCAGCGCAGGTGGTGGCCCGGCCGACTGGATCCACCCTGGGAGCCACAGCGAGGACCGTGGTGAGCAATGTGGCTAGTGGGCAGGCCGGTGGCAGCAGAACTGGTAGGAGGAGCAGGGTCAGGGAAACGCAAGTCTCCCCTGGGAGCCATGCCCTGCCTCAAATGGCCAGAGTCCTTGGGGCCTATGAAGAGGCCCAAGAACAATGGGTCAGGTCTGCTTCAGACACGCGGGAGGTGCTGGGGGTGCTGAGGTCCATGGACGCCCGTATAGGTCAACTCGTGGACCTCATGGGCCAGCTGGTGGTGGCGGTGAGGTCACAGCCAGGGACAGCAGCTCCCCTCCGCCACCACCTGCCGGGGCGCAGGGTCGAGCAGCAGTGTCCAGTTCTCCTGCGTCCACAGCCAGTGAGCACACCTCAACCACCAGCATGTCGCAAGCAGGCACCCCCTCGCAAACGTGGAAGGGGCCGTCCGAAGTGGAAACCGATCTCCCGGGAGGACTTTGCACGCTCCAAACGCAAGTGAGGCAGCCAGCCAGCCTTCCTTGACCACCCACTGCATTGACTT